>PVHY01007560.1:0-15885 GCA_004024945.1 Uropsilus gracilis
GTACCACAGACTCAAGCAATCCCCAGCCTCAGCTTCCCAGGTAGCTGGGATTACAGGTGCGCGCCACCACGCCCAGCTATTTTTTTGGGACTAGGTCTCGCTATGTGCCCCTGGTGGGACTTGAACGGCGATCCCTGGCCCCAGCCGTGGCTTCCTAGGCTGTGTGAATTGTGATAAGGCACCTGAGCACGGAGCCCACAGGCACCAGCATTTCCATCCTTTGTATGGTAAGTCTGTATGCTGTGATCGCTGAAAACCATCAGTTGTACAATCAAGTCCTTCCACCTCTAGGTACTGCGTACCAGTGATAACCACCCAGCTGACCAAGCCAGATGCTGGGGAGTGCCACCCGCCTCATGCGGCTGAAACACCTCTGCTGTTTCCCTGGCCAATGAGGTTCTTTCAGTCTGTAATGTAGCTACACTCCAAAGGGAAATGACCAGTAAAAGATGATCCCCTTCCCAACTAGAGGGTTCTGGAAGACCAAGATACTGAAGATACAGAACTACTTCTTAAATCATCATCATTCCTTTGTTATAAACTAGGGCACAAAGCAAGGGATGGGGGTGGGGTGGGGAGAAAAGGGTGAACCACAACTTGGGTTAGGGAAAAAAAAAAAACTTTTTTTTTTTTTTTGGCATATTGTAAAGCTAGCTATTAAACAGGTGTCCTAAAAAAAATGGATCACAAACACACATTTGCACGCACAGAGAAAAGAAGTGTCTTTAAATTATTTTCGGCAATTATAAACTACAAACATTTTATAAAATTATTCTATGTTCTTACAAAAATGCAATGAAACATTTAATTAGTTCTTGTAAACCAGATCTTCGTCAACTGACTACCCGTAATCTACTGGACTGAAGAGCCCTATTGAGAATGCTAATGAGTGACTAATTAAAACAATGTTTGACCAGAAAAATGTGGACGCACACAAACGTGGACATACAGATGAGTGATCATTATGTTCCTACATAAACAAAATAAAAGGAAACCCTACAGTCGTGCCCCAGAACTGACAACGGATGGGAGCAATGCAGTTCGCCGTCTTGAAGTTAGACTTATCTCCGCAATAACAGTTCCCAAAGTAGGATGTTCGGTTTATTGGTTGACACCAACTGCCCATGGATGACTGCTGAGCCTTGATGTCGTCTGATACCTTCAGAAACCATCAAGTTCAAAGCGTGGCCCACACTTCTTCCAAGCCCTGTACCCTCCTGCTCACCATCTTCTCTTCATGCCAAATCCTGACCCACACACCAGGAGTTCCTACTGCCTGGTCCTTCCACCATCAAGGCGCAGTCATCTGTTTTTTGTTTTTTTTTTTTCTTTTTTCCTCTAAATGACCAACTAAGTCATCTACGCTGGAAGCCAAGAGTGAGACCCTCTGGCCTGTCCAAAGTCTGTATCTTCAGCATCTCTGGCAAGAGGTTCAATCTAAACATCCTCTCTTGAAGTTCTCCTTTGTACCACCAACTACTTCAGAGTGGAGTGAGAAAGTTTGACTTTCATCATTGGTTGTTAAGGAGTGGATCTCAGGTCCAGCTCTCCCAACACTGCTTAGCCCAGGAAATGAAGAGACAGTTGACACACACGGAAGCAACATGAAAAGAATACACCCCAAACCCTAAATGCATTACTGGGACTACGGGAATGGGCCAAGGCATGCGATGAAGCGTTACTGCCCCCTGCAGAGAGCCTGGGTTTTGGAAAGGAGTTGCCTTTAATGCCATCTGCCCATCCTGGGGGGAACCCAACAGTGACAGCTGAGGACCTGGACGGACATCCTAGCCTTCTCACTGGTCTGAGCTTGTGTGACAGATGTCACAGATCGCCACCTGCCCACGGAGGTGGGCTGTTGTTGGCTTTGGTGGAACAGACTGGCCTACCATTCGGCGTCCTACTTGGCTTGTAAATGTTCCTGCAACCAGAACACACCACTCCAGGCCAACATTCCGCCAGTGGGTAGAGTTCCACAATAGCTACTTTTTGATTTTACTAAGGCAGTCTTCCTACCACTACCTTTCCTTTCCTACCGAGCAAAGGAAACAAGATGAGGGGGAAGGGGGCTCACTTATGACCATGAACACCATCTTCTATCTTTCAAGGAGGAAGTGCTCTCTGACTGTGTCAAATGGCAGGACATCCCACCAAGGAGACCTAGGATGGCCCAGGTCTCACTCAACAACATCTGAAGTGCAACAGCGTCTTCAGAAACACCAGCTCCTGCTGCCTCGGGAAGGGCTGTGTGCACTAACATCATAGCGCTCAGTTCGGAGATGTGCCTCAAGTGGTTTGTATCACATCAAGCAACGTAAGCTGCTGTCAGAAGGAGGTTGCATGGAAAATGCCACAACTCAGCTTGATCAAATTATTTGGAGCATACAAAAGAGAAAAGTCAGGAAGAGGTGGGAGATCAGCATAAAATTAGGCTAGAACTGTGGATAGATGATGCCTAGGTAGAATCAAGGTGGGTGGTTTGGTCCAGTAACATGACTGCACCATCACATGAGCTAAATGTTGCTCTTTTATTTACGTGTCTGAAGCATTTGTTAGGATGGGCACTACACTGTTAAGTGTACTCTTTCTACTTAAAGAAAAGCCACCTACATGAAACAAAAACAAACGACACCAACAACTTGGACAGTTTCAACAAAACCCTATGACCGGCTGAATGAGCTGTAGAAATCCAGTTGTGGAAACCAGTAGGTATGTGCAAGAGAGAGGCGAGGCCACTATTCCAAGGGGTTACTGACAGTGTGAAAGAAGAAAACCCTGATTAAACAATAGTTCTCAATGACTGTGAGTTCCCAGGGGACATGGGGAAGAGGGTCTTTCAGGAGGGAAAATGCACCTTGGTGTAACTGCAGGATTGGAGGTATAAAGGAGCCATCTATACTTTGGGAAAACCACCTACCTGGGTAGCCTTACCAGTGCTGAAAAGAGCAGCTGCTGGAATGGGGGAAGGTACAGTGCCCGCTATGAGCAGCAGGATGCCGGGGGTGAGGTGGGGGGGAGCCACGGCACCCTGGCGAGCAGCTCAGCACCCACCACGGGTCCTTTCCAGCCTAAAGGAGGTCTGGGTCATCCTTGTTTTCCCCTGGGGAAGGAGGAATGAAGGTGGAGAAAATTCCGGAGAGGAAGCGTCTCTGCAATCGGCATAACCGATGCCTGTGGCCAGAGCTCTCCATGTGTGGACATGGCCATACTCGGGCTGGAACAGAGCAGCAGCTGCACACCCTGCCTGGCACAAGAGCAGCACAGGGTGGAATTTTAATAGGGAAACTGTCCCTCACCCGGGCACTTCTGTCCTCAAAATCTGGGGAACAACTGCTCTTCCAGGGACAGAATCTGTTTGTCATTCAATCTGCACAGTCGTTTGTTTCAAAGACAGCCAGCTCAGGGCAGCCAAGGGGCTCCTGGCTGTCAACTCTGGGATCTCCTGGCTTCGCAGAAGAGTATGTTGGATGGGGCACGGGGGAAGGGCCTAGGGGGCTGGGAAGAGGCAATCCTATGATCTCACAATCTCTCGGGAACCAAGTTAGGAGAACAAGATCAACACAGAAAGAGACATCTTGAGGAAAGGCAAAGTGCCTGAAAGGAGAAGTGAGTTAGTGTTGCTTCGACCCTGGAACACGGCCTGGCCTCTCGCTGCGTTACCTGGTGTGTGTGGCCTGTGGTGTGGATGAGGTTACCAGTATCAACGGCATATTGTCAGGTGCTGAGAAGTGTGAGATGTATTCTTATTTATATATACACATATAAAAAATAAGAGTGAGGTAGATAAATGTTTGAAAAAAAAAAAAAACCAAAAACTGAACTGTCCTGTCTCTCTCTCACACACACACACACACACGTACACACAAACGCATGCACACACATACACACACATGCACGCACGCGCACACACCTTTTCTTGGTATTAACATTCATAAGGGGGCTTCTCTACAGTGACTGAAACTGGTATCACAAAATAAATTAAAAAAATTTCCTACATATACCTTCTTAGTTGACTTTTTTCTTTTTCTTTTTTTTTTTAAGGGGGGATGAGAGAAAATCCTATGGGAGAGAAGCTGGAGAAAACCGTGGGAGTGTAACTACTGACAAGCAAAAAAGCACTACAAACTCTGTGTTCAGTCTCCAGTCACAACTAGCAATCATCATACTTTCGCTTTGTTCTTCCTCACAATTTAAACATTTCCATCCCAGAAGCAACTCTTGTGCTGTCATCACTCTGGTGAGAAGTGCTAAAAACTAAACAAAACAGGACCCCCAGGCCCCTGAGGACTGGGGTTCCTGGTTAAGGAAAATGGTTTCAGAGCCAGGGTCCCCTGGGACGATGCATGGGCTGGGGGATGTTTGATACCCCATTCTCTGCCAGTGCCGAGAGGGTGCTGGGGGTTCTCTGGTTGGAAGGATGAGTCGGTGGGCCTGCTGGAGGGTGGCAGCAGGCCAGGTGGGTGGGGGTGGGGGGCGCTGGATCATGTTCCATTGCACCCTGGGACCCAGCAGCTGATTTACACGGGATGGAAGGATGAACTAGTGAAAAAAAAAAAGTGATCCAAATGCCTGGTGTCTGCAGTTAGACCTGATGTTGTACCCAAGAATTAAGAAAATAGAGCTATGTGTGTTCCAACCAAAACAAAGGCAAAGGGCGAGAGGTGACTATTAACACCGCACAAGGATGTGCGATGTATTTAACCTTTTTTTTCTGACCTGAGTTTGTATCATGTCTTACGCTGTGACAGACTCAACTGCTGTGTGAGAGCAGGCTGAGGAAAGTAGGGTGCACAGCGCACCAGGATGGCCCCCAAGGTGGGGTGGCGTTGTGCCATCTTTCCACCTCCTGCCCTCACCAGCCTGGTGCCCACAGAGCCTACGGGTTGGAACAGAATGGATGGAATGGGAGTGTGGGGGAGCGGAGGATGTGTTTATAAAAGGCATCAAACAGTTCATGGCGAATTATGTTCTAGAAGTCTCGATGACTGGGAAAAAGAGGAAGAAAGTCACACACTCTAGTACAAAGCATAAGAAGTTTCTTGGAGTGAGCGGAAAGGGAAGAAGGGTAGACCTGAAGGTTTTCATAGAGTAAATCCACAAAGATAAAGAACAAAAAAAATAGCAGCTTTTTTTTTTCTGTACAGACGTATAGATGAATTATCTGAACCGTAAAAAAGTTATAAAAGTGACATTAAAGACGATGTGTATGCAAAGGTTTCATGGTCTAACATAGAACTGTGAGAGCCATGAAGAAGTCCTAGGAACAGAGACGATGCCAGCGAAGCTTAGAATGCTTGAATCCATTTACTACTTTTCTTCTCACGGTTGTGGCGGTGGTGGAATTCCTTGCAAACCTGCATGAATGGTTGGGCTGGGTCCCTGGAAACCCCTTCCCTTCTGTGTCCTTGGAGGTCGGGCGGGGGAGCTGGGGTGGGGAAAGGAGGCTGGCACCCGGGCGACCTTCACACACAGCCTATCTCGTGGGCCCTCGTCGGCGGGGCCTGTTCTCTCCAGAATTCCTGGGGCTGGAAGGTGCGGGTGAGGAAGTGGGCAGAAAGCAGGTTCAGTTTCTCCTCATCTTCACTGAGAGCAGGTCCTGAGCCATCAGGTCCACCCCCCCCTCTCCCCTCCCCACTGTCATCACCTGTCACAAGCAACTAGACCTGGGTGAGCCTGAGACTCAGAAAGCACGCTGGGCCATCAGCGGCCTGGCTGTGGCAGGGTGCCCGAGACTGTGCCTGTCCCCAGGCCTCTGGGGAACAGGAAATCAGGGCAGGGAGTGAGGAGAAAGTTCAGGATTTTGGCAGAATTTGGCAGCGTTAAAATGGTGACAACCTCGGATGAACGATGGCCCTTTTAAAATTCTGTATGTCCCTAAAAAGGCTAAAGATACAGTTAAAAAAACTCCGTCCCAATGGGTTTTTTATAAAGACCTACGGTGACAGGCAGGTGTGTGTGTGGGGGGCAATGTCAGACCACAGGGTGGGACTGCCGTCTCCTTGAGCTGACAGAAAGGGCGTCCCAGCTGGGCTGGCGGCAAATGCTTTTTTCCATTAGGCAGCAGAGAGAGAGGAAAGTAAGAGGGGGAACGAGGAGCGAGGGAAAGATGAGAGGGAGGCTGAGGAAAGGGACTTGATTTCTCAAGTGTTCAGTTGCTATTAAGTGTTGTCATTAGGATCTCTTAAAGGCCCGTGTCAGTTAAGGGTTTGGGTAGAGAAAGAAAAAGCTGCTTGCATATTGAAAAAAGGAACATCCCAAACGTGTGTACTGCAGAGAAGCCGTCTTCCGTGGGCAGCCATGGCAGTTCTGAAGATCCACTGAGGTACAGGAGGCTGTGGATAGATTGTTAAGACTCTCCCCCCTCCCCCACCCCCACCGCCGAGCGTGCACACCCGTTACTGTTTGCACGGGGCCGGGATCCTGGGATCAGCAGGTCGAAGACTGGGGCAGAGGCAGGGCCCTCTCATTCTTGCGCCCCCCATTCATGTGGGCGTAAGGCTGCCGCTCGTCGAAGCTGGCTCGTAGGACCAGCACGCCAGGGCCCGGGCCGTTCTCGGCCTTGTGTCCTGAGTGTCTGTCCGGCAGCGGCAGGGAGGACGAGGAGGCCGAGGGGTCCAGGGGGACGCTCTCCATGTTCTCCGGCTCCAGGTCCAGCTCCTCAGGCTCGGGCGGCTTGTTCTCCTCGCTGTAGTAGAAGGACACCTCCCGGAAGCCTGGCTCCATCTCGTCTTTGATGCTGCTGATGATCTCCAGGAAGGAAGGCCTCATCTTGGGGTTGTACTGCCAGCACATGCGCATCAGCTCAAACCTGAGGTGGAGACAGGGAGGGCAGATGTGGCTGAGCTGCCTCCCTGGCCAGTTCCTGCACGTCCCCACCTACCTTCATGGCTTCCTCTCTTGCTGGCCTGAGCACCCCCAGCTTCTCCTGTCCTTTTTCCCATCACCGCACTCACTTCACCCAGCACCTGGGGGTCCCCTGGACTCCCACAGCCTGAGAAGGACCAGGTACGGTCACACAGAGTCCGTCACGACAGGTATGATTGAGGGCGATGGCACCGAGCTAGGAAGCATCTTCTGCAGCCCCCAATTCAACAGTACTCCCAGAGTTAGAATGTTCCAGAATCAGAGCACAGGGAGGCTCGACGTTCTCACGAGTGAGGGGGAGTGGGATGGGAACATTCCTGAGAGCCAGCTCTCCGTCAGCCCCACCTTACTTGGCCTAAGTGTCCTGGTGGCAGGCACCCTGGCAGAAAACCTGCAGGAGCAGGCCACTGGCTGAGAGAGGCAAGCCTCTGTCCAGTATGGGGTCCAGGCTGCAGTGGACCAAACTACAATTCTGATAAAGATCTGAAGCCAAAGTCCAGTAGGTTGGCCAGAAGTGCAAGAGCCCCTCCCACGTAAACCAGGGTGGGCAGAGAACACAGAGACTGACGGGGCTTGGGCTGCAAAGCTCTGCTTAGCTCTCAGGTCATTTGGGCCATGGGGGGTGGGGTCCCCCGGCAATGGGCCTCAGTCCCATGCAAGAGCAGGAGGCTGCGTGGGGAGGGTGAGCGGGTTCGGGGCTTGGACTAGCAGTTGGAAAGCTGCAAGAGAAGGGGCTTCTTCAGAACACAGATCATTAGAGAAAGAGGGTGGGGGAGGTGAGCAGATGTCCACAGAGCTGACCCCAGGCAAAAAGGAAGCCATGATGTCCAGAAGGGTCAGCTTGTGGCCCTTTCCCACGTGAACAAAGCACCTTCTCTTCCACTCTCGCCGGGCACCTCGATTCTGTTTCACAGTTGAAATTCTAGCTAAAAAGATGCTTCTCAATCAAAATAGCCAAATGGATTATCCCTCCCAAATCCAGGGACCTCTGAGCACCCCCACACAGGCTTCTAGACTGACCACTTGACTACCAGACTACCTGCAACTTCTGGCTGGAAATCTGCAAAGATGTTCCCAACCCACCGGGGCAGCGAGGTTGAGAGATGCAGCTGGGGAGGGAAGGCCCGTCACCCTGAGGAAGGTGGGAATGGGAGTGACCCGTGTTGCTGGAAATCAAGTTCTCCTGGCCCAGAGCCAGCCCGCTTGTTTACAAGGTGCCCATGGCTGTTTCCTACCTACAAGTCATGTAGACGGGCTGTGACCCAGACCAGTTGGCCTAAAACCCCCAACTGTTTACTATGTGGCCCTTAATAGAAAGCAGTGGCCTCATGCACCAGTCACCTCCTGCAAGGGCGAGGCCCAGGTGACTGCCAGGTGGACACGCCTGGTTGGCCCAGCAGAGCTTGTGTGTGGCGACTGCTTTGAGAAGCGAGTGCTATGTTCAGCCCCCCACTACACAGGTGAGGAAGTGTAAGGACCAAGGCAGGAAATCATTTGTTTGGAGGTCCTCAAGCTAGAGAAGGTGGAGCTGGGGCAGTGGCTGGGGTACCTTGAAGGCCCCCCACCTCAGAATCTCATTTCACCCAAACAAGAGAAACTCAGGCCCTGACAAGAAGAGGGGGAGAGAGGGAGAAAGAGCTAGAAGGAGAGGGGGAGGGGGAAGAGGTAGAGATGGGGGGAGGGAAGGTGGGAGGGAGAGACTTGCAGGGACAAACAACCGCAGCTCCTCCTTGGGACAGAGGCACAGGAGCCTGTGTTCCCTAGTCCCTTCACTTCTAAGAACAAGGAACCCCCACCCACTCTCGACACTAAGCGAAGACAAGCTTGAAAGGGCTACACATGCAGGCCCCCCTCCAAGGCTGGGCTGTGGCTTCCCAGCGGTTCATGGGCTGGTGGAGCCTGGGTCCCAAGCCACCGGTCAGGCCAGGCTGAGAGGTGTCACTGCCACCAGGGAAGCGATGCCGGTGACCTCAGCACAAACAGGCCACGTGACACTCCTTTATACCATTCCAGAGTCCCAGCCCTTCCAGGGCTGCCCTTAAAAGGAAGTCTTTTCTACTCTGCGGGATCTGAGACCTTGTTTACACCATCTCTCCGCAGGAAAAGTTTCCAGTAGATGCTAGAAGGATTTATGAGCTGATAAAATTCCCCTTTCAAAAAAACAACTGGTCAACTCTGGTCAGCTGGAGTGAGCGGGTCCATTACTGAAGACAGCTCTTGAGCTGGGGCAGGAACAGGGCCAAATGGAGCTGCTGCCCTGCCAGGGCGCAGTGTAGACACCTATGTGACCCCAGGAATCCAGGCGACGGCAGGGGTGTCAGGAAAGACAACTGGACCCCCTCCATTCAAGGGGCAACCCTGAGTTCCCCTACCCTCAGCCTCACCGTGTTTAAGCCTGACCCCAGCCCAGTCCCAGGAGGGGCTGACCTGACAAGACACTGGATTCCAGAAAGTTCCCAAAGGACCAGATATACCCTTGCTTTTTGCTCTGGGTTCCTTCCTGCAGCCCAGAGCCACCAGGAGCCACAGTGACACAGGGTGGTTGTGGGGTGGTGCCCTCCCCCTCCTCCAACACTCAGTCTGTCGGTTGAGAGGAACTCAGTGCCCGGGCACCCGGGGGAGCCTGTCTCCAGGCTCACTGGGCAGCAGTGGTGGCTGCCGGTTTGGCGCTCACTCGGGCACCGAATCCCCACACACCAGCCCAGGATTCCCAGCAACCAAGAGGAGACACCCCGTTGGAGAAGCGCAGTAAAGATGGCGGCAGTGGAGCTTGCGCCACGCTCTTGACAAGGCTCTGGGCTGGAGCGCTGCCGCCCTGAGCCCAGCGTCCTGGGGGCCTCCCTGGCAACGGGCTGGTTGTGACGCCATGCCAGCACCACCTGCAGAGGCTAATGGCTCGGTGTCCACCTCTGCTCCAGTCCTAACCCGGCAGCCTGAGCATCGGTCCTTCCACCCCAGCTTCTGCAAGCTGGGGTCGCTCCTGACAGCTGGGGCTCCGCGGCCAGCGTGGCAGCGTGGCCCCAGATGGGCTCACAGATGTTTGTGGCGCTCGCATGGAGACCTGAATGGAAAGCAGGCTGAAGGGCGGGCTTGGTCATCGGCTTAAAATCCGCCTCCACTCGGAGACCATGAGCCGCAGCTGAGCTCCCGCCGCTCGCTCCGTGGACTCAAACCGAGTCAGGGTGCTGAGACGCGCAGGACAGGACATTGTGCCAGGGCGACAGCTCTGGGTGCCGGGCGGGCCAGGCTCCCAGGAGGGCGTACGCTCAGCTCTCCAGAGCAGCCCGCTGTGCCGGCTGGCAGCACCAACAGAGTGCTGAAGCCACCGGGCACCCCCTTGGCCTCCGTGACCTCATGGGAGGCTGACCAGACTTGGGAACCACCCGACGGAAGCCCTTTCTGCCCCACGCGGAGCCCTGGCAGGGCTGGCGGGCGGCTCTCAAGGGAGGGGGGCCTTTCCTCTCCTCTGGGAGAATCGGCCGTTCTTTAATTTCTTGTAACAAAAACTCCTCTTTCCCAGAACACTGCGCCCTCACCCAGAGCACCAACGAATCAAGGACAACGCAGACACTCCCCACGCAACCCGCAAGCCTCCTTTCACTCTGGTCTTTTCATCAGAGGGAGGAACGTTCGCCAGGGGGGTTCGGGATGGCCAAGCAGAACTGCCCGCTGAGAGGAACATTCAATATCCGAGGGCCGCCGCGCCTGGTGAATTTCCTTGTCACTCTATGCTGGGAACAGGAAGCGCCTGGCCTTTCCCATGGCTGGGGGGCTGCTTCCCAGGCAGATCCAGTTAATATTGAAACAGTCACCTGGAGTCCGATGTAGGAAGCCCACAAGTTTCTCCCAGACAAGCTTTTCCCCGAGTCAAAGGAAAAGCACAAAAACAAGCCTCTCCTCCCACCGCCCCCAAATCACACAAACAAAACAGACACCTGCTTTCTCAGACTAGCTCTGAGCTTGTTCGGGCACCGCCAATGCCAGCGTGAGCCTCTCTCGTGGGCACCGCACCCTTGCAGGCTAGTTCAGCAGCTGGCACACCTCCAATGTCATGGCTTTGAGATTAGGTCTTGCTACGTGACCTGGGTTAGTCCCGATCCTAGGGACTCAAGATCCCAGAGACTCTGCAGGGTAGGGTCTCCCAGATAGCTGGGATTACAGGTGCACACCACCACGCCCGGCTGCTTTTTCAAGACCGGGTCTCGCTATGTTGCCCGGGGTAGTCTCGAACCCACGAACTCAAGCGATTCCAGGCCTCTTGCCTCCCCGTGCTTGGATTACAGGTATGTGCCACCACGCCCAGCAGGACACACCTCTTACAAGGGGTAGGTAACAAGGCAGAGGCCCAGCAGTGTAAGCTGAGCACAGCAGGCCAAGGTGGGAATGGGTGGGAGCTGGTGTGGGGGTGGCCAGCCCCCCGCAAGTGTCCGTTGGCTCCTGGATCCTCCAGCCCTATGGACGGGAAGCCCCCACCTGGGAACTGCTGGGTGTGACTGCTGAGCTGAGGCCAGGACACAGAGGCACAGGCTCTGCTCTGGGCCACTTCCCCGGGGCAGGGTCAGCCCGCCATGGCCAGGAGCCACATGTGGGCCGCTGCTGGGCTGGGGGAGGTCGAGCAGACCAAGCTGCTTTAAATGTCTGTAAACAGTTGGGGGGCATGTCAGGGAGTGCTTGGTGACAACAGGCACACTGAGTGCAATCCCCATTTCTGCACCCCCAATCAAATGTCCTGGGTGCACACAGGCTGGGCTTGTGATGCGGTGCCCTTGGCTGTGCCTACCCTGCAGAGTCACTGAGATGGTCACGGTGGGGATGCACAGGGCAGATGGCATTCACCACCTGGTCCTTCGGAGGAAAAGGTCGCTGAGCCCTGCCCAGAGCAAGCCAGCCACAGAGCAGGAGGGCAGGGGAGCCACACCATGGAGAAACCCAGGCAGAGGCCAGGCGTGGTGGTGTGCGCCTGTTGTCCAAGCGCTGGGAGGCAAGAGGCCAGGGATCGTCTGAGTTCGCGGGTTTGAGACTACCCCGGGCAACATAGTGAGATCTAGTCTCGCAAAAAACAGCTGGGCGCCATGGTAGGTGTCTGTAATCCCAGCTACTTGGGAGGCTGAGGCTGGGGATCGCTTGAGTCTGCGGTTCCCCAGGCAACATAGCAAGACCTGGTCTTCAAAAAAAAAAAAGCAAAAATAAAAATGAAACCCAGGCTGAGGACATGGGCACCAGCCCTGTTCAGGCCTTTGGATGGGTCCCAGCTGCCAGTCCGCCCGCAGCCTCAGAGAGACCCGGAGCCGGAGCTGCCTGCTGAGGCTGCTTCCCCCGTTGCACGGGTGATGAGCGCCTGCTGTTTTAAAAGGTTAGGTTTGCAGCAAAGCTACAGTGCAGTAACAACGTCTGCATCAGCGGGAAGGGAGACATTTTATGATGAGCAAGAAAAAAGCCCTCTGAGCTTTTGACTCTTTTCCAACTTTGGGTCCTGGGGTCTGAAGAGCCGACACTGGCCGAGGCTTTCAGTGAGACCCAGGGAATCCAGAGGCCCTCTGCCCAGTGCACTGCCCCAGAGATGTCAGACTGGCCATCACGGGGGTCAAGGCCCTGCATCCAGATCCAGGGGACACACAGGTTTCTTGGCCCAGACCACGCTCCGTGGATCAGTACCCCCGGCCCACAGAGTTGATGTGGGGACGCCCCTGACCCTCTTCTTAAAGGCGTACGAGCTAGCCACACCTCTGTGCTTTCCCCAGCCTGTGCCAGCAACGAGCGCCTCACCCTCCGCAGCCCTGTCTGTCCCCACCCACAGGGGGCCTGTCCTGTCCTGGTGACGCCAGGCGCCGAGGCCCATGGAGCATCGCACATGCTTTCTCACCACCTGGCATGCTCAGCAGCTAAGAAGTTTTCTCTGAGAAGAGGTGTGGGCACACCGCGCTGGCAGCGCGGAGCTGTGTATAGCCGGGTGGGGGTGTGTGCAGGGCCGGCTGCTGCACGGCGCTCCAGAGGATGCACCGAAACCCTGTCACCTACGTGTCTGCTGACTCCTGCAGACACAGCACAGAGGAGAAACCAGGACCGCCACTGAGGCAGCCACGGCTGGTAAGGCGGGCGCTGGGCTCCAAGTGTGTGTGTGTCAAAGGCCGGGAGCGGCGCCAGGGCTGGGCTGGCCGGCAGCCCCTGCCAGGTGGCATTCCTGAACAGCGCCCTTGCATGGGGAAGAGGAGCAAAGGGCTGCTCTGGTTCAAACTCTGACGGAGACACCTGCTGAGAAACCACCATGCAGCCGCAAATCAGAACCGAAGGCTGACGGGGGATGAAGATACCTGTGCCACGGGCTGCGTCCCCCCATCAAGGAAAACTCCTTCCCAATTGCCAGCCACCGCCGGACCAGGGAGCCCGGCTCCCAGAACCACTGATCTCGTGGGCCCCAGGCAGAGCACGGCAGGGAGGGCGCGCGGAGGTGGCTGATACGTACAGCATGTCGGGGCAGTTGTCCGGCTTGTCCAGAAGGCCGCCCTCCATGACGAAGCGCAGGACCTGCTCGTTGGACAGACCCTGGTAGGGCTGCTCGGCCAGCGTGGCGATCTCCCAGAGGACGACCCCAAAGGACCTACGGGGAGATAAAGGATATGAGGGCTGGGAAGGTGCGGCCACAGCTGCACTGCCCTTTCCTTCCGGGCGTTTCTCCACAGCGTGGGGTCTGCTGTGGAGCATCCGGTAGCGCCAGCCGCACAGCTAAGAGGGCTGGATGCAGGGGTCCGGGCCTTGGAGGCAAGGGAGCACCTGGTTTCTGACCTGCACCCTGGCCAGGGCACCTGAATTTGGGGCCTGGTCCCAGGTGTCCCCAGGGAGGTTGGTGTTGCCCAGACCTGCTTGGGTCCAAGAAGAACCGGAAACAGCCCCCAGGCACTGCTGGAGCAGTGGTGTGGTGGCCACAAGTGAGGAAGGGGTAACTTCCCTGGATGCTGCTCAGGTTCCACACGTGAGTTCTACCAACGGGTCACCTGGACCCGACCCCAGTTCCACTGTCACAGGTCTGGGGTGTGGGTCGTGGCCATGGAGGGCTTCAGCGTGCCACAGGGAGGTGGGTGGCCCCGGGGGGAGGAGCCCAGCCCCTGTGGTGTGGTGCTGCTGGCCCGTGAAGAATCAGGGTCCCAGGGGGGGCTTAGGAAAGGGCAGCCACCGCTGGGAAGCACAAGGGAATGGCATGGGCTAGAGACTCCTCCAGCGCAGCCTTCAGCAGGGGAGTCTAAAGGCCTGTAGGGGGCACCAGTGCCTGCGGTGCCATTCTGCCTGGGGGTTCAGGAGATCTAACTACTGGACTGCAAATTAGAAAGGTCACACAAGCATACAGAAGTTCTATGCTAAAAAAAGAGGGGGAGGGGAGGAGTGAGGGAGGGAAGGAAGGAGGAAGGGAGGGAGACAGGAAGTCCAGGAAGGCAGGCCAGTCACCAGCCTCCCCAGCTCAGCCTTTCATGCGTTCTCAGAGTTCTCTTTGCTTGGTGCTAGGCTGGCCTCCTAAGCAGGCCACAGAGCAGCCAGCAGCCCGGGGGCTACTGACGGATGTCCCTGGCCAGGCTGCGGAGAGCACCCTGGCCATCCCAGGCTGGGACAGTCCCCACAGAGAGCTCTTGGGACCCTGGCAGGCACCCAAGCTAAAGAGGCCTCTGGCTCCGTGTTGGACCATTTCATGTGTTGCTTCAGTCATTGGCCTTGAACAAAAGGGTCTGTGCGAACTGATACTAGAAGCAGATGTTAGACATCACTAGACTCTTCGCAGAGGCCTGACCCACCCAAGGTCCTTGACTTCCGGGAACCAAGAATACTGATACTTCTTGGGCTTGGGCAAGAGATCTAGAAAAGCCATAGGCGCAGAAGCCAAAGCGTGTAGTTCAAAGGCCTGGGCCCAGGGCAGGGGCCTCTCCACCCACTTCGGCAGTGGGGTATCCACAGGCGGGGGCTGGCCTGGTCACCCACGTCGCCTTCAGGTCAGAGGGGTGGTCTGGGCAGAGAAACGACCAGATTGCTGTTTCCTGACCACAGTCCTGGCTCAAGGACCATGTGAAACCAAGCCCAGTTTCTTGCCCCACAGCCTCAGTTGGCTGTATCAGCTGCCTTCAAAGAGCCAATTCTTGCTGGGAGGCCCCTGAGCTGACCCTTTTGGGCCCCCGCGGCTCTATTTTGAGCCCCCAGGGACAGGAACGGGGCTATCCACAACTCCAGCTGAATTTGACCTCCCAGCCTGTTCTTCCGGACTCCCTGCAGCTGCCCTGTCCCACCTGAGCGACCCAGACCTCCCCCTCCAGGGTGGCGCCAGGCCTTGCCCACAAAGGCACATTTCCCAGAAGGTCCAGCCTCCTCCGTGGCCCCCTGCTGGCAGCACATCATGCAGACAGGCCTCCCTGCCTCACTGACAGTACTGCCTCCTCCTGGGCACCGACATCCTACTCAGGCTGACTTGCTGCTCTAGCCAACAAGGCTTTCTCCTGACTCAGCTCCCAGACGTCACAGGTCCGTAACCTCACGTCGTCGACATGCCATCTGTGGCCTTGCCCCTCTCTCAGCCTGGCTCCCTCCAGCACCTCCCAGGCCGTGAGGCTCACTCAGCACTTCCGCTCTGCAGGCCTCCGGCAGCACTGATTGATACTTGGAGGAGCAAGCCCGAGCCCACGGTCTGGGAACAAGCTCAAGGACAGAGGATCCTGAAGATGCTCTGCTAGAGAGAAGAGGGCCCTTCCTTGTGACCCTAAGGCCTGTCTTCGAAAACAGAGCAGGCTGTGCCTTCTGTGAGAGGGGGACAGACCCCCAGGAAGCCCTGGTTGCCTTCAGCACAGCACAGAAGCCCCATAGGGAACACAGGTGTCTACAGCACCCACGTCCTGGGAAAGGCCTGCTCGGAGGCTCAAAGACCAGCCATCGATGACCCTGTGATGGAGTCGGGGACTGAGCCAGCCCCAGACACTGTCCAACCCCAAGATGTGGGGCTCTTCTACTAAGTCGAAGGAAATTCTCTGCATTTCTTTCTAGACTTTA
>PVHY01007560.1:15985-66870 GCA_004024945.1 Uropsilus gracilis
TTGGGAGGGATATTGGCAGCTTAAGCTTGGACTACAGAAACCTTCCACATTTGCACACGTCCTGTCCTATCTCACCTGCATTATTATCCTCAAGGTGGTTTAAAAACAAAAAATCAGAACACCCACCGCCTACACACCAAATGAACACCAGTGCCTATTCTGCTTATACGTAGTGATTCTTATTGGTTCACAAAGGTATCACAAATGTAATCAAATGGGACCAAATAGGCAGGGAATACACTGCTACTGTTGCAGTAGTTGCTAACCAGAATTTGGGTGAAATCAGCCCATGAAATTTTAAGAACTCTTGTGTTCTTCTCTTCCTACTGTCTCCGTCTTCCTGATGCCCAAGATCTGCTATTTTGTGCTACTATATATACCGTTCACCTCAGGCTTTCTGAAGCATGGAACCTGGAATAAGCAGATGAGTGCATGGAACCATGCCTGTCACCTCACTAACAAAAGGGGGTGTCAAACACTTTGGTTTGACAGTATAGCTAACCATCCCAGACAGGCTGACTTGCAAAACAGAGCTCATCCTTGAACTCAAGAAGCGGTCAGGCCATGCTGGGTCATGTTCAAATGCTATTTCCAATTTGCACCTGTCTTGCAAAGACGATTCAGGCCCGTGAACTGCAAAGGGTTCACGAGGCTAAAAAAAGAAAAAAAATGATGTCGGTCGTATTGAAATCACCGCTCTATGTGGTCATCCAGACACTTGGAGTAAACAACGACCGTTTCTGTAACACCCCAGCTATGGGATCTCCCAAAAGGAAAGCCAAGAATCCACTGGGTGTTCTAGAAGGACCCATCTCATGCCAGGGCCCGAGGCTGCCAATAACATCCGTGGAACCTGATCACCTCTCCACAACACTGCTCTACAGCAGAGCTGTAGTCAACGATACTATTGTTTTCTGAGGTCTCTGCAAGCTTTGGCCAAGGAGTTTTCTACCTCAAGACAATTTTATTGGGAAGGGGGACGTTTTGTTTCCATACCATGCCCGAGTTGACAAGGATGGACGTCCACAGCAGGAGGAAAGGTGGCTGATGGGGCCTGGCACGTTCCCTCAGCACAAGGGAAAAACAGCCAAACACCTCATGATCACAGATGTCAGGCCTCCATAAGCAAGGCTTGTCATCTGAAGGTTGTTAGGCAAGAGGGTCACACAGGCCCTGTACCATGAAAGACCGTACACAACCAGGCAGGGGAGAGGCGGGGAGGGGGCATTTCTGGCAAGGCGCTGCTCTGTCAGGTGAGCTCGTGCTCTGTCACGAGTGCTTAGCGACCTGGTGCTCACCGAGCTCTCTCCCCTAAGGACTGAAAGGAAAGTGGGACCTGCAAATTCTGAGTGCTGCGAATGCTGTCTTATGACAGTCACTGACGTAGCAGTGCATCAAAGCCAGAGGGTGGCTCATGTGACATCAGCCAAGGCAGGGGTGGTGAACAATGAACAGAGGACAGGAGTGAAAGGAAGTCCTGGAGACTGAGCCAGTGGGGCTGGTGGAGGCTGAGGCCAAGTTGGCCTTGGGGGAAATCTCTCATACCAGACGTCCGAGTGAGTGGTAAAGACGCCGTCTTTGAGGGACTCAGGGGACATCCAGCGCACGGGCAGCAATCCTTTCCCTCCTTTTCGGTAATAGTCAGTCTCATAGATGTCTCTTGTCATGCCAAAGTCTGTAAGGGGGAGAGAAGGCATGTGAGTGGTGCTGAATGTCGCAGTTCTCAGGGAGCGGTGCAGACAGACCCTCGTGCTGTGGGCAAGGGCGCTGAGCCTATGCTGGAGGGAACGGCCCTTCGGGAGGCTGAGAGTGGAGCTTGGGAATTTTTCAAGTTAGATCAACAGGGAGAACTGACCGAAGGGAGGTACAGGCTAAGCAAAGACCGAGGTGTCTCTGCTTGGACATCCATCTTAAAGTTTGCTTCTTTCCAAAAGCTAATTCTCTTGCTGCATTTAAAATGAAAGGCCAGAGGCAGATAGGCGGCTGCCTGTGGCCCGGGTCCTGGCTCCCGGAGCTCCCTTGCCAGCGGGGAGCAAGGGGGGGTCAGGCCTCTCGGGTGAGTCCCCCGGGAGTGGGGACGGGGTGGGGAGAGGAGACCCCACCTGCCAACGGGCAGCCACTTACAGTCGGCCTGGGCAGTGCTGTGTAGCCCCCAGCCCCCGGAAGCTGGGGGGCATGGAAGGGCAAGTGGCCGTTCAGCCGGCCTGCCCCCGTGCTGGGAGCTTCCGGCGCAGGGGGTGGGGTAGGGATGGGGGGGAGTGGGAGGGCCCCTCCATCTCTCTCTTACTTCTTAGTCCAGCTAAACTTCAGAGGAACCAGAATATGCACAACAGCAACCCCAACATAGAATGGGTGAGGGACGAGGCAAAAGTCCAGCCCACAGACCTAAGCTGGACACAGCAGATGGACAACCAAGTGAACCAGTGCATGTAAGACCAGAGAAACAACCATAGAGACACGATGTCACCATGCGCACTTCTGCGCTCGCCGGGCCAAAACCCGGGACTTCGATTTGGATAGATATATTCAAGGAGAGCAACACACCCGGTCCTCATTACAGGAGAGGAGAGGATGACCAAAGAGGGGATAATGGGCCTCACATCAAGACTGCAAACTGAAGCAGAGGAGCTGATCTTCAAAGGCCACTCGCAGAAGCCTGAACTCACAGAGAAACTTCTTGACCAACACTGGCTGGGGGCAACACCCCCAAAGCCCAACACCAGAGCCATAAGGAAAAGCAGCAAAGCAATAAAGATGGGATTGGATTGGAGAGGACAGCCTGCAGCATGAAAACATGGACAGATCACAAATGAATACAACCTGGTCAGCCAATGCAAACTTAAGACTGAAAATCTAACAGCAAGGTTCGCCTGGACCCAACAACGCAGTTCCTCACCCAGAGAAAAGACACTAACATAGGAAAGAGACTAATGGACTCAGCACAGCTAATAAACAACAAAGAGTGGGGTTTGAGAGAATGGAAGGGGCACCAGAGGGAGGATGGAGGGGGACAGAGAGGTGTAACCTAAAGAACAAAATAAAATTGGATATAAAAAAATAAATAAATTTTAAAAAAATGAGAGGCCAAGGCTGGGCATAGTGGTGTGTGCCTCTAATCCCAGCTACTAGGGAGGCGGAGGCTAGGAATCACTTGAGTCCGTGGGTTCAAGACTACCCTGGGCAACATAGTGAGAAACAGCCTCTAAAAATAAATAAGACAAGAGGCCATCTGCAAGCTAGCAAGCCCCCCCGCTCCCCCACACGCACACTTATCCTGGGAAAGGTTCCTCCACAGACCCAAGAGCATTTACATTGGTTCTGAAACCTGATGAAATGAACAGGAGCCTGTTGGCTCTTATTTACTTGGTCGCATGGCCCCACTGCCAGAGGAGAGAAAGTTGTTTCACCACCTAATAAGGGGGAAAATATTGAGAGCAGCAATTCAGCAGGAGAAAAGCCCAGAGTAAGCAGAGACGCTATTTATGAGGCCCCTGAAGCTATTACTCAATAATGTTTTTCAACATAATACTCCCACTTGTTTTTGAAAATTTCTCCCATTTTCCATGTCTCTAGAAGATGTCACGTAATTATGTTTGATGGCAGGCTCGCTTTAAAATCCCAAATTATTGCTTCTTTGTCAGATTTTGATTTTCCACTCACTCACACGACCTTTTCTTACAGGGACTCCTCCGTTCTCCTTCTCAGGAGGAAGGACTGCTCTCTTTCTGAAAATGCTCATTCATGTCTCTGACTCTGCCACCAAGAGGGAGGCGACAAGTGGCCCCACACAGACCCCGTGGACATTCCCCAGCACAGCTGACTTGTGCTGTGTGAAGGGCCACCAGCGGCCCCTGGTAAAAAATTGTCCTATTTGCAGTCAGTGAGTCACTGGGCATTGGAAAAACATTTTTGGACCCTGGTGAAGAATAAAAATAGAGTGTGAAAGTCTTATTTGTGAATTAAACCAGTGGCATGCAAATGAAAGGCCTGCCTTGCACTCAAAGGAAAAAAAAAAAAGAGAGAGGGAGAGAACTGTAAAAGAACCAAAAGCAATTTCCTCCTAAACACACAACACATTTTAGGAAAGAGAAACCACATTTACCAAGGAAATGTCACTCCAAATAAGCCACATAGTTACACAGCAAACACGACGTGGACTTGTAGTGGCACAAAACCAGCTTGGAGGCTGGGGGGGCCAGCAGGGAACAGGGGGCTCCACCAGGGAGGTGGAGAGGGAGGACGCTGAGGACCCCGGGAAGCGATGCTGACCCAGTGCCAGTCCCAAGCCGGGCCTGGTGGGCTGGGGCTGCTCTGCGCCAAGACCTGCCCATTGCCTCCTGGGTCGATCCTGTATCAGCCCCATTTCCACGGTGCAGAATTGAGGCTCATGGAAGTTAAGGCACCTGCCCCAAGTCTTTCATCTGTCAGAGGCAGAACCTGGATTGAAGCTCTGGCCCACCTAGTCGGTGGATAGCCTGGGACCCCACAGAGAAATGAGTGGGGGAAGCATTGCACAAAGCAGGTCCAGACCACCACCAGGAACGCCCATCATGGGCAGACTAATGCCAATGCTGTCCTGTGGACACTTCACACTCAATGCCAACCCTGCCCCCCACACACTGAGCTGCATTCCTGCTCTGACCCGGAAAGTCAAGGACACACCTCCAATTTTGACTGTGAAATCCTCGGCCACCATGCAGTTCCGGGCAGCGAGGTCTCTGTGGACGAACTTGTTGGCGTTGAGGTACGCCATGCCATCTGCGATCTCCCCGGCCATCTGGATCATCTTGCTCAGGCTTGGGGGTGCTAGCACGGGATTGTTCTGGTGGAGATGATGAAAGTCATGTGAGCATTTCAGAATCCTGTTGTACCCACGTTCTCTTAGAGGTGGTGAATCCAGTCTTGGTTCACCCTGCTAGGAAACTGGGACAAGTGCTGAAGGAACGTGTTATTACGGGGAGCAGAGCATCGGCTTGGTGGTAAAGGCCTACGCTGGCTTGCTGACCACATCACACACCGCTGCATGGGCAGACACCCGCCAGCCCTGCCAGGGATGGCACTTTCTATTCCAAGCAGGGCAAAAAAAAAAAAATTTTAAAATGTAACAAGCCATTTTTCATAGTAAGAGTTCTTATTTTTGAGGTCTCTTTCTGGTTAGGGGAAGCCTTCATGTGAAGGCCAGAGAGGCACATGCTAGGGGAAGCCTAGCATGTCTGAGAGGCACATGCCCAGGAGGAAGGACGCAGTGCTGGGGGGAAATGGATCCACGGACACAGTCTCTTCTGCAAGAAGGTTCTAAAGGAATAAGCGGTGAGAATGTGTGAAGCAGGGTAAAAGCAAAACTGACCTCCATTTCTGGCCTCAGGGACCGGAGATAGCTTTTGAGATCGCCCCGTGTCATCAGTTCCATGATGACCAGCGTGGGCTGGCCCTGGGACACCACACCCAGCAGCCGCACCTGGAGGGAGGGAAAAGGCAGGATCAGAGAGTGTGGGTGAGTGACCACGCCCCCTGCAGGCCACGCCACCTGCCTTCCACCGCTGTAATTGTATGTGGTGCTGGGACAACAGACTAGTAAACAACAAAGAATGGGGTTTGAGAGAATGGAGGGGACACCAGAGGGAGGAGGGAGGGGGGTGTATCCCAAGAATCACTTACCAAGGTTGTGATTTAAAGAATATAAACAAATAAATTAAAAAAAGAGCCTGTGGGTGGTCCTGGTGGCCACACCCCTACCAGCCACGCCCTGCAGGCCATGCCCCTACCAGCCAGCCCCTCCCCAAGGCCATGCCCCCTGCCTGTCCACTCCTGCAATTGCGTGTGGTGCTGGGACCTGATGGCCGGGAGCAGGCCCGCATCAAAGGACCACGAGGCTGGCAGGGGTGAGAGCTTGCATCACATCTAGAACCTTCCTGGGCCCAGGACTCGAAAGACAACAGTGAGTGGACACAGCGGGCCTCCGGGAAGCTCTTTCTTGCTGTCGGATCTGGGCTTTTCTGGCATTTTCTCTTACCACGTGGTGACAGTTAAACTCCTTCATCACCGAAGCCTCGTTGAGAAACTCGATTCTCTCGCGCATGCTCGCCGCTTCGTTCACCGTCTTGATGGCCACTCTGGTTTCCGGCTCATCTTTGACCACACCCTTGGCCACGCCTTCGTAGACCATCCCAAAGGAGCCCTGGCCCAGCTCTCGGCTCATGGTGATCTTCTCGCGCGCCACCTCCCACTCATCCGGCACGTACACTGGGGAGGACAGAAGCAAGCGGGTGAGGCTGAGCTCCCGGCGGACCCGGCTGTCAGGGGAAGGCTGGGCCGGGGATGTGAGGTGCCGCTTCCTGAAGTCCACAGCGGATACTCCAGGGAGCAAAGATGTGGCTCTAGGATGGCCCATGCCCCGCGGGCTTGAGTAGGGCCAGATCCTCAGGGACCCCTAGCGAATTTGAGGATGTGACAACATATCAAAACAGGAAGGAGGCAAGCCAGCCCCAGGTACAATAGAAAGAAGCTTCTTTCGTTTTCCTATTAAAAAAAAAATTATATATATGTAAACCAGGTGTGGTGGCATGCACCTGTAATCCCAGCGCTGGGAGGCTGAGGCCAGGGATCGCTTGAGTCCGCGAGTTCGAGACTACCCTGGGCAACACAGTGAGACCTAATCTAAAAAATAGCCAGACGTGGTGGCATGCGCCTGTAATCCCAGCTACCTGGGAGGCTGAGGCTAGGGAATCACTTGAGTCCATAGGTTCAGGACTACCCCGGGCAATATAGTGAGACCTAGTCTCTTAAAAAAAAAATTATATATATATTTTATTACATCAGTTTCATTTCTTTATTTTAAAAATCACTTGAAATATGGTTTGAAAACAGCAATTGGAGAAGATTGAGAAACTGAATGGAATGGTCAAGCAGGATTCTAGAAAGTTGGGATTTTACTCATCTTTGATCCAGAGATA
Source organism: Uropsilus gracilis (assembly GCA_004024945.1). NCBI lineage: Eukaryota > Metazoa > Chordata > Mammalia > Eulipotyphla > Talpidae > Uropsilus > Uropsilus gracilis. The sequence goes on from PVHY01007560.1 coordinate 22,939, forward strand.
AAAATAGAAACCAGAAGCCAGCAGTATGGAGAGGGAAGAGTCTTCATGCTGGGCCAGGAATAGGGTTTCAGAGGTGCCTGGGGGGCCCTACTTCCTGGAAGGACCTAAGCAAGGTATGAGCATCTCCAGCAGAGACAATGGACTTGTGCCTTTGACACCAAATCGCTGTGTGGTTACCCAGTTTGTAGTGTAAACTACACGCCAAGACTTCAAAGACCGAGGACAAACAAAGAACAGCACGAATATCTCAATCATTTTTCTACTGACTAGATTTTAAACTGATTTGGCCGCAGTGGGTTAAGTGAACCCTAAGGCTACTGAAAATTAAGGTCACCTGTGGGGCTGGCATCTCGATTTTTTTTGTTTAAAATATTTTGTGCATATATATATATATATATATATATATATATTATATTATATTACTTTGTACCCGGGGGTTTTCCCACTTCCCTGACACCCTTTAATCATCCTGCTCTTTTGTGCCCTCCTCCTCCTCTCTTGCTCCATTGTTCAGCTCCATTGTTGTTTCTAATTTTTCTTAGTTTTTTTGTTTGTTTTTCCCTATATCTGTCATATCAGCGAGACCGTCCTGTATTTCTCTTTTTCTTTTATGGCTTATTTCTGCTAATATGAGTCCTTCTAGTTCCTGGCATCTCATTTCTCCCGGCAGGCACAGCTTACACCCAGTGTCACCTGACCCTATCAAAGACCTCGGGGTGTCTAATGAGGGACAGAAGTTGAGTTCTGGTGCCGAGGGGCATTCAGTGGCCGCCCACATGAGGGGCAGCTGGTGAGCCAGGGGGCTCTGGCCTGGGTTCTGTGACCTCAACCACCCTCCACTGGGGAAAGGCGCTGGTGGATAGGGGGGTAAAGCTGCTCCCCAAAATGATTTTCTCTCCAGTCTATGCATCTGCTTCAATTCAGTCTGCTTTACAATAAATAATTCTAGGCAGAAAGGAAGGAGAAAGAATGAGGGGAAGGCAGGCGGGAGGTAAAAACTGTCTCTCTGGAACTCTGGTGGGGAGGGTAAAAACGAAAATAAAATGGAACATATTCTCTCCATTGCCTAAGAAATCTCATTTTTTTTTTTAGTGCTGTGCGCTGAAGTCCTGGCCCGGGAAGGGAACCCACGATAACGGGCAGGAAGGGGGTGGTCCTGGCTCAGGAGTGCAGGACATGGAGCTGGGATGGCAGAGCTAGGTGCTGGTTGGCACCTAGATGTTTGCCCTGAGCCTGCAGCCAGATGCGAGCAAAACAGTGTGAGGCCGGGCATGGTGGTGCGTGCCTGTAAGCGGCAGCCTAGAAAACTGTGGCCGGGGTCAGGGATCGTGGTTCGAGTTCCACCAGGGGCAATGTAACAAGACCTAGTCCCCAAAAATAGCTGGGTGTGGTGGCGCGCACCTGTAATCCCAGCTACCTGGGAAGCTGAAGCTGGGTACCAGTTGAGTCTGTGGTACCCCGGGCAACGTGAGCTTGTGGTTCCACAGGCAAAAACAGCGAGACCTGGTCTCGAAAAAAAAACAAAAAACAGCAGTGCGAGGCCACAGCAAAACAGTGTGAGGCACCCCTGGCTCCCCAACATTTACAGCCAAGGGATGTCTCACAGGAAAGAAGCTACTACCCTCAAGGTGTTCTTCTGAGGAGCATCCAGCTGGAGCTGTATTAGCCAGTCTAGAATTTCCCTTTGTGGCCATCTTTGCATTTCATGTGTGCTCAGGGATTTCACAAATGAAGTCTATTTCCAGGTGCTTGGCTGGTACATGGCCATGAAGAGGCGCTGGTGCTTGCTTCGGAGAGGATGGATGCAAGATGCCCAGTAGGTGAGTCTTCACAACCCCAGAGAAAGTATAGTGCTACTGTCTCGATACTGTTCTCTCTGCAAACCCAGGCTTGCTTTCAGTCACCATCAACTGCATAGCACACTCCGGAATGAACACCAATCACATTGGCTCTTTGGGGGGCGTCCGAAGTCAGTACCTGTCATCCTTTTCTCTAAATTCTCTAAGTCCATCCTAAGAACTCTGGTTTTCACCTGCAGTCCTGAGTCCCCCAGGCAGTGGGGGCTCGTGCGCATGGTGTTATCAGCTTTTCTGTGTTGGGTTTGCAGTGTGCTCTGGAGCGTGGCAACATACACACACAGACACACACACACACACACACACACGGAGACACATGCTTCTGGAGGAAGACGTTCTATAAGCATTTTGAACTAGTGTCACTACATCAGCCCCTGCAGAAAACCACTACAGGTGTTGCCAAAGGCCAAACAAAGTTCCAATGAGGTGACAGCTGGCCTGGGGGATAAGAAGTTTGCTTTTTGTTTCACTTGTTCTGTTTTTTTAAGGAAGAATTGGGACACTTAGGGGAACACCTGGACAGACACATATCTGAATACATGTGCTCAGCAGAGCCTGGCTGTATTTTCTCCATGCTCCCCCTAACTGGCATGGGCATTTCTCAAAGTGGCTAATGCTGCACCTGGGCTTTTCATAAAGCAGAGCCAGGTCCTGAAAGTCTCTTCCTGACAGAGGGGAAAGGGCCTGCATTCCCCATACTTTCCTCTAGGAGTGTGGGGATGCCTTGTCAACAAGGGAATGCAAATGAAATTCTCCTTGATATCACCAGTCTGGCAAAGTCAAATATCCCGTCAGTATCAAATATTAACAAGAATGTGGGAGAACTGGAACTGTTACATGGAAGAGTGGGTGAAATTGGTTCTACCTGAATGGTAACTGAAAAGACAAAATAAAATAAAAGCCTGCATTAAATATGTATTAACTAAACACTGAAAATGTATATATGCAGTTCTTTCCACTGACATGAAAATCTCTTGGATTTGTTTTGTCACTACTCTTGTAAGTTTCCTACATGTTCTTCCAGAATGTTGTCCCTGCCTTACATACATGTTCACATATTCTAGGGGCAGAGGCATGCCTGTGTGTGTGTGTCTTTTAAAAAGACAATATGTGAGTCCTTAGGTAAAATGGAACAGGATCCCTATTATCCTATACCCAATTCCCATTCAAAAGGGGCTTGCTTTTGGTTGGTTTTATAAGAGACATTACAGAAGTAGAAGTTATTAAAGAAACCACACTGTGACCCTACACATTAACATGGGGCTTTCCAGGTGTCAAAGTATTTGTTAGGTTTCCCTGGGCTAATCAGCTAGAATAATCACAACTCTTTATTTCATGTCAACTATAAACTTACTTTCACTTCTGAAGCAAGGAAACAAACACTGCTACTGACTGCCCTCCTTCATACCTTTCTTTAGTCATTCAACAAACTCAATTCAGCTCACCGGTGAGTCAGCATGCCTGTCTGCCTCCAGGCTGTCACACCCCTTCCCCAGAGGCTGTCACATCATCAGCAAGAGGCTTGGGGCTGCATCACCCTGTTAACTCAGACGCCCAGTTAGTGACCTGGGCAGGATTTCTTTCTCCTCTACGCTTCATTTCCTTATCGACAGACAGAGGGACATGGGAAACCCACCTCCAGGAGCTGAGATACAAGCCAAATGCCAGCTCTTAAGACAGTCGCTGCTGAGTGCTGAAGACCAACACTCTGCCCAGACTGAGTTTTCAAGGTTTGGATTTAAGCACACAGGGACGCTCAGAGAGTAGAAAGAAAAAATCAAGAAATAACCAGAGTCCAACCCAGCTTTTAAGTCTGATCTCAGCCAGTTACAATTCCAAATGGCCTTCATTAGTTATTACCAGAGGGGATGTGAATAGGCCAAGAAGGTATAAATCCTACCATACTAGTCAGGCGGGATGACAGAAAAACCCCATGATAAAAAAGGCAGGGAAACCAGAAGTGACCTGAAGACCTAGCGATAGGAAACTCAAGCTGACAGGAGTTCAAAAGGACTGTTTTGTCAGCTGCAGCAGATCCTCCAGCTAGATGCAACAAGGAAACAGCTCCTTACATGCTAAGCATAAAACTCCAAGCAACTGAGTAAAGTGATTGCTGGGCTGGCCTCATCCATCTCTGAAGTCTGTTTTTCCTTTGGGGCATCCCCGAGGGCCCCAGAATTTCTGACATATTCAGTGAACTGCTAAAAGGTCCGGTTGAAAAAAATAAATAAGAAGCGTTAATGAAGACAAGGTCAAAGGTACCTCAAACCCTAGCCCAGAAGCTTACCATCGGCCGCGCTGAAGTACTCCGGGTTCACAGAGGCATACAGCACTCCATTCCCCAGTCTGCTGCTATTTCTGTGGAAAAGGAGGAGATTTAGGTTAAGGAGAGCTAGCGCCGCCACACATTTCAGCATATACTTTCGTCACTGTCCTATCTGTTCTATTTCCTCGGCGGCACTGAGTATTGGGAGGGAGTGACTGAGGTCATCCCCCCTTGGTTGCTCCCACCCATTTAGGTCAGAGGGGGGCTACCTGCTAACAGGTCCTTCAGCTTCTTCAGAGGTCTCAGATTTGTGCTTTTTAAGAAACGTGTGTTTCTTTACATCAGACAGGAAAAGACTGTTTGGATCAAGAGGCTAATGCATCACCTTGGAAAGACTGCATAAGCAGCATGTATCTGATGGGGTGCCCAGGAGATGACTCACACTGACCCTCATTTCTTTTCTTTTCTTTTTTTTTTTTTTTGAGACTAGGTCTCGCTATTTTTACCCGTGGAACCGCAGGCTCACGTGACCCAGGGTACCACGGACTCAAGTGATCCCCAGTCTTAGCTTCCCAGGTAGCTGGGATTACAGGTGTGCACCCCACAGCCAGCTATTTTTTTTTGGACCTAGGTCTTGCTACGTGCCCTGAGCGGGACTCCAACTGTGATCCCTGGTTCTGGCTGCAGCTTCCTAGGCTGCCGCTTACAGGCATGCTCTACCATGACCAGCCTCCGATTTTTTCTTGTAACTGTCAAATCATTTTAGAAAATATTCTCTTTCCCTATATAGAAAGCTTTTCCTCAAAAGTCCTTGAAATGATCACCCCCACGCAGGTTCAATGCATCTGCCCTTCTTGGGGGGTCACTCACCTCTTCCTGTGGAAGACGTACAGCATTATAACCAAGCCACCCACGATCAGCAGCACGGCCACAGGCAGGGCGATGATCAGGTGGATGAAATTTTCATAGGTTGCTGCAGGAACAGAGGGAAGTGACAAACGTCAGGGGGTGACCAATCTTCTCACTTGTTTATATCCAGGGGACGTATGAAAAAAAATTACCTGGAAATTCTTTACTATCCCACCGGAGACTAGGAATTCCCAACAGTCAACTAGATCAGAACAGCAAAACAACACACAAACCAAACAAACAACCAACCAACCAGCCAGCCAGCCAGCCCTGGGTTAGATGAAATAAGATTAAATCAGAACAGGCTGAGGGCCAGACTCCATTTTTTCCCCCAGAATACAGTGTATTCTGAAGTTATATCTCACATAACAGACAAATAAAATGATCTTCATAGGCAGTTGAATGACTGTTAATGGAAACAGATGCAATCGCTAAATAAAATGAATTGAAATTCTGAAATACAGTCATGTGTTGCTCAATGGCACAGAGACATCTGTTGGAGAAACACAGCGGTTGGTGATCTCACCCTTGTGGGAATGTCACAGAGTATGACAACCTGAGCCACGATGTGAACCCACCCCACACCCCGTGTGGCACAGCCACCGGGATGACCGCTGGGGATAAGGTTTGTTACTGACTGGAACACCGCTAAGGAAGGCTAGACTACACAGTCCGCAATTCGTAGCAACCATGCTCTGCCTAAAGATAGTTTCAGGGGCAAGCAAGGAAGGTGAAAATCAACTCGATGGTGACCTTGTCGCAGATGAATTCCCCTCAGCCGCCAGAGTCTAGTTATGGTCAGAGCCCTGTCCCTCACACCCCCCAGCTCACGGTGGCACCAGCACTTAGCACCCCCTTAAAAAACCTGTGGGATGCAGGAACTCAGTATACACAGAGGCTGAGTGACAACTGGAAAAGGGGACAGGAGGGCTGGTCCTCAAGGATGTAGGCGGGAAGGGAGAGGAGTCCTGGGGGGCTCTGCAAGCACCGGGGGATGGCTTGGAAAGAACAAAGGGGAGAAGTCAGGGCCGGCTTGCAGGGCCCTCGTCCAGGCCGGGCTCTGAACGCCATCTGCAGACTACAAGTTGCCAGTGAGGATCCCAAGTCCCACAGTGAGCGCATCAGATTCCTGCACCAAGGAGCTGGCAGTGCCCAGGCCAGCCTGTGGGGTAGGAGCAGGGAGGCAGTTTTGTCCTCAAGAGAGCTGGGGGGTGACCGAGGGCTCCAGGGCTGGGGGTGTTAGGCAGCTTAAGGACAAAGTGTGGCTCCCTTTGGATAAATGAGGACTCAGAGAGGAGTGGTTCCCCAGGGCTGACATGGGATCTCTCCCCAGAAACAAGCTCTCTAGACAGTGGTGGGGGCAACGGAGGGTCTAGACTTGAGACCACTGAGAAGCTGAATCAGTAAGACGTGGGTTCCAAAGAGGAATGGGTGGTCAGTATCAATGAATGGTGAGGGACGCCTCTGGGGTCCCTGTGTAGGCTGTGCATGGGTTCTGGTTGAGCTCAGCACAAAGGAAGAAGAGAGATGCAGAGAAGGGCAACAGGGACTTAGGCCTGGGGGCCATACAGTACTTAAGGAACACCCAAACGAAGGTGCTGCTGTGAAAGGGGTTTGGAACTCACTGGGACCGAGATGTATCTATTATCGAGGATGACTTTGCCAAGAATACAATAAATTAGTTAAGACTTAAAACTTAACTTTCATTAATTCACTATCACTCAACATTTAAGTCATACGATGATGACCCTTTAAGGACCAGCAAAGTTTGTTCAGCTTATCAAACAGCGCTCCAAAATGGCTGCAAGCTTCTGCCTCTGCGCATTCTTAGAGACCCTGGCAAGTTGTCCTTGCCTTTGGGGAGCTACAAGAGCTTTCTTTTCTCACAAAGGCTTATTTCTTGTGTTTGTATCACTTGTTCCTGGTCAGGTTGTACTGGGTTCTTTTCAAGTTTCACATTGCAGCAGGGACATGGAGGAACTGGAAAACAGCCAGAGATGAGGAACAAAGTGATTAAATGCTAAGAGAATTGATCTGAGTCTGAACTACAATAAAAGGCCAAAGACTTGAGATTATTTAGTCTGGAGGAGCAAAGTCAGAGGAGTAATGAAACAGTATTCAAGCACACGGAGGCTTCCTCTGAGGAGCACCGTCGCCAGAAAGCTCCCCTCTCCTTGGAGGAGTAAACAAGAGGAAATGCAGCTAAACTACAGTAGGAGAGCCTTGTCTGACATGAGGAAAATCTTCCTGACAGCGAAGCGGGTGTGCAGACTTCATTTCCCTGTGGCAGGAGCCAACTCCAGCTGGAAAGCTTCCATGGCAGCACTTGTGGTGCTCCCACGGGTACCCCAGCACTCATGGGGTTAACAATGTGGTAGCAAGGGCCCGCTCTGAAGATGAGCCAAGTCCACAGACCCCCAGAGGTCAAGGCTACTGTTTCAAAGCCTGCAGCCAGACCCCCAGACCTGGGGTCTATTCCTAAGTGGTGGGCATAGGAGGTGGAAAAGCGAGGTGTGGTTCTGGGCTCCTGTGAAGACACAGCCAGGGGGGCAGAGGGCGAGCCTTCCCTGTCGTTTCCTTACAATGTGGACAAGGAAAATAACATTGTTGTGGCTAAGGTCCAACGAGCTGCCTTATTTGAGGACCTCTGTTGCTACACGCTATTTCCTCAAAGACAGTTTCCAAGAACCTACAGATGGCACCCAGTAAGGACTTCCTGCATTGCAGTTAATGGAATGATCTGTCCCAGCATGTTTACTCCTAAAACCTGAGTCCAGGCTGAGAGCCAGGCTCACAAAGAGCCGTGCGGTTCTGCCCCATCCTTCTTTTGACTTCTCCCTGGCGGATCGCATCCCTGGCCGCCAGGCACTGATAGGCGGCAGACTGGTGGATCGGCCGAACGCCAGGTCAAAAATTTGGAACCCAGACCAGAGCAACATGAACGTGGACACCAGGACGAGACTGGGGGGGCTGCCCCCTGCACCCAAACAATATTCCACTAAGCGAGGTGGTGCTGTTCTTTTCTGTGGGCGCAGTAAGGGATGCTTACCTCAAGTCTGGTCCCGGTACCAGCACATGAAGCCATCTAAAAACTTGGGTTCTCATAAAAAAATCATGGCGATCAATATGGAAATAAGTAATATTTATATCACCAATTAAAATAGAGGACTTTCTTGGCCAACCCAGTGGGCCCATGTTCTGCTGAGACATTTTACAAAACCGGTTTTCAAACCTGCACGCCTTGCAGAGAACAGCCTTCTAAGAATTCTGTCTGGCTGCTGGCTTGAACAGAACGTCACGCTGGGTCTGGCTGCTGTGCTCAGAAGGGAGAATGTTGAGCTCGTTTCACCAGCGTGTCTGCAGGCAAACCCTCTCTGCCTGGCATGTCGGCACGGAGATGCCTGCCCTGGAGGACACTGGCCGTTTCCCCCCGTTCCTGTCACCCCACAGGGGGTGGAACGGCCAGTGAGTGCCTTGCAAAATAACTCTGAAAGGAGCCCAGGCCTCTTGCTAACTGCCTCCAACACAAGCTTCCGACCCTGGTGCTGACTATCAAATGAGGTGGGGCGTTCAAGTTCAAGCTAGTCCCCCCAGCCAGGGGCTGGCCGAGGTATGACCCTACTGGTCCTGTAGACTCCAAGTGCCATAGGACCCGGCCCTACCCATGCCAGCCCAGCCTGTCTGTGGAGTTCCCAGCAATGCCATGACAAGCCTTACGTTTGGCGGGGACGTAGAAGAACACGGGGTCCGTCCATGACCCGTTACCAGAGAGGGAGGTGGCCTGGATCCGGGCCGTGTAGTTCCCGGGGTTGAGGCGGTTCAGCCTGGCCCCTCCATACTTCCGGTACTCCTGTCGGGATACACACTCCCGCTGATCCTGGGGGAGGCCAAACACGCTGTTAGTCCTCTCGGTGCCTAACCCTCCAGCCCCTGCCCCGCCCCAGTGACTCTGATTTGGAAGGAAACAAAAAAAGTAATTGTCACCCTCTTCTCAGCATCCCTCAAGTTGCAATCCAGCTCATTTTTGGTAACGAAAAAGAACTCAAGAAAGAGTAAAAGTGACTCAGCCCCCATCTGGCCTGTGCTGTGAGGATGATGTCTGCAGTGATAGACATTTGAATCTGGAACGAGTCAGGAGCTGGGGGTGCAGACCCCATGCAGTCAGAAATCTGGCGTAACTTAGGGTTAGCACTCCGTCTACGTGGTCAGTCTTGGTCAAAGAGGAACCTGGACCCAGGCATGCTGTTCAAGGATCACCTGTATCTAGAGGGTGAGGACAAGCCCAGCTTCCTGTCTGCCTTGGGCACCTCCAATGGTGTGGAGCTGGGAGAAAGCCCCAGACCTCGCCGAACACCATCGAGTTCAACAAATCAGCAGGTGACAAGTGCCATATGGTAACACGTGTGTCAGCTGTGATGGAAACACACCCAGACCCCGTCACGCCTCACCTCGATTTGAGATCCGTATTTTATCTCGTACATGAGAATTAATCCATTGGGATTCTCAGGTTCTGGCCACTTCAAAAAGATGGAGTTTTCAGGTCTTGGTTCCCAAGTCACGGGTCCAGGAATATCATCTGCTCCCTCTGTGTGACAATTTAAACAAGCACTTAAGTTGGGCTTGGATTTTCAAGGACGGAGGCAGACTCTGGGCTGATCCAAGAAGAACTTCAGCTCCCTATTTCCATGCAAGTGTGCAAGACCATGGCCAGTGGCCAGGAAGACTACCGATGTACTGGCTGTTTATGCGTGCACACACAGACACACATAAAGACAGACAGACCCAGGCACACACACACACACAGAGCAGAGGTTTTGGAATTGGAGCAACCCAGGACCTGCTAGTCTCAAGATGCCACCCTGTATACCTTCCCCCACGAACCTAAGAAAGATATGTGCTCTCGAGTAGGAAGAGCTTGGCAGCCTAGATGACTTATTTCCGGTGTTCTGCTATCACCACTTGCAAAAGGAACTAGGCGAGACCTTGGAACACTAAGAGTACGAAGAGACTCAGCACTAAGAGACTCAGGTCATGACTGGCTCCTTTGAGGTCCTGGTATACAGGTGTCCGGTGCAGCGACACACAGGTGCGAAGACAAAGGCTGTTGAGAGGCTGGTTCCAGCTCTCCTTGGGGAGGGGGTTGGTGCTTGCTCTCTTGCCTCTGACTCTCAAAGTAATAACCCAGGCAATGAGTAAACCTCACTGCCAGTGACAGCTGGGAAAGGTTCTGAGCCACCAGCTGGGCTGAAGCTCTGCAGGGAGGGAGAGGAAGCTGAGACGCAGGAGTCTGGCTACATGTCCTTTCAGAACCATGCCCCACTCCCAGAGCCATCGTAGTAGTCTCTACCATGTTCTGTTCCATGCAGGAAGAAACACTGTGTGCTCCTCGCCTACTCCCAGAGATGAAGGCACTACTGTCTGGCAGCTTTGACCTGGGGAAGCCTTTTCCAGTGTGCAGGGAAAGGCTATTCCAGGGGATGACCTGGAAAGAGCACCTGTGACCTGTTGTGAGTCAAGACTGCTAAGTGGGCATCTATCTTGCTCATTCTGTAGTAGAACTCAAGAGGAACCAGGTGACTTAACTGTGCACAAACAGGGGCAGAGAGCACAATGAGAATTAGACCCAAGTTGAAGGGGCTGACCCCAAAGAGCCCTTTCCCAGAGAGGCTGGGTTGGGAGTGCTGGTCTACCCGGCTACCTACAAGTGACCTGACCTCCACTCTAGAATACCAGGACTGAGACTAAAGGTCACTGATCTAGGGGTCAGGCTCCATGTCCACAAAACACAACCTTCTCCATCAGACTGTGAGTGATGGAGCAAAAGGGCTGGCTGGATCACACCATACCTGCAGGCATGGTTCTCGCAAAGACGAAGTTGGAGGCACTGCAGCCCAGCTTCTCAGCTTCGTGGTTACAGCTGTGGATGTCAATGCGGTACAGAGTGAAAGGTCGCAGGTTAGAAATCACAGTTCTCTCCTTGTTATCCACTCTGCTCTCAAAGAAAGGGTATTCGGTCTCGAGTTCCTCCGGGTCTGTGAGGTTGTAGGTGTCTACCACCGTGGTGTTCCGGCTTCGGCTGGACATGGTGGTGTTGGCGACTTGCATAACATCTCTCCGCTTCCTTTCGGGTCTGTAAGGAAGAGAGGAGGTCAGCAGGTCAGTGCTTCTACGTCTTCAGTCTCTTCTACAAACTGGTGACAGTAATAGCAGAGGAAAAGCTCAGTCTGGAAGCAAAGGAGCTATTCAGGCCCTTGCATCCCCCAGGTAAGAATCAACAAACAACATGAGGATTTTCTTCTTCATTATTTATTTTACTTTGTCTGCTCTGCAAACCTCAGACTCTGCGCATGGTTATTCAGTTATACCTGAAGGCAAATAAATGCCCCTTTGCTCCTGACTAGGCTGGTGCTGAAGGCTAGTGTCGATCAGCCCACAGGTCCTGTGGAGGAGCATTGAAGATGCTACACTGAGACATGCTAAGGGGTGAGGTGTGTGAAGCAGGCCCCCAAGGGCTGGGGCAGAAGGAGTCCTAAGGCCTGTGGTGGTAGCTTCTCTGACCCCCAGAAATAGAGACACAGGGCAGCCCGTACTTGCTCAGATCCTGTGGGGTTCCTGCCGGCCCCTCCTGAGTCTAGCACGTGTTTCTTAAACCCCAGAGCCCATCTGGCCTGGCTGTGCCTCCCGCTCAGCATGCGTGCCTCTGCCTCCCCAGGTCCTGCCCTTGAGAAGGGCAGAGTTGGGGGTCACAGATTTTAGTAAGGCTTGGGCCAACGACAGCAACAAAAGTAGGAACAAGACCACAGAAGGGAACGCATAAGAGCTCCTCAGGGAGAATGCTGCCCCCCAAGCAGCAATGAGGGGATGACCTTTCAAGGGTCACTTTGGGGGGGGATATAGAAAAGAGGGTTGCTTTACTCCCCCAGGACTCTTAAAATAGGCTTTGAGCACTTACAGGAACCAACAAAAACAGAATGTGAGCACCCAGAGAAAGAAGCGGCTGCCCTAAGATGAGCCGTGGGAGATGGTGCAAGACGTGGGGCTGCGCATTCTGCCCTGGAGCTCTTGGGTATACTCATGCATCCTGGAAACAGGCAGGTGGGGGGCAAGCACAGAGGAACTGGAGCCCAAGGCAATGAGAGCCCAGCAAGCAGGAATATCTGCCAGCTCTCACCCAGGAGAGAGCGGCTCCCACAGGCGGGGAAGCACCCAGGGGCCTCGTGGATCAGATACACAGGAGGCTTCCTGCTGGTCCTTATTTAACCAGGAGTGGAAAACTTGGAAGATGAAGCAGGGAGCTTGGGGAACAGGCCTTCAGCTCCCCAGTCTGCAGTCCATGGATTCCCTGCCTAGAACACTGTCACCACCTCGATTCAGTGACACACCTGGCACCCCTATCCCCAAAGGTGGATGCCGAACACAGATATGCTCGCTCTACCAGGCAGAGCCACAGGGCAGGGCCTGTGCAAAGGGCCAGTCTGCCTTCCCTTTCACAATACCCAGGAAAAGAAGTTAAGAAATGAGGCTAGCCGGGTGTAGAGGCGTGCACCTGTAATCCCAGCACTGAGAGGTAGAGACCAGGAATCTCTTGAGTCTGCAGGTTTCAGACTAGCCTGGGCAACATAGCGAGACCTAGTCACAAAAAATAGCTGGGTGTGGTAGTGCATGCCTGTAATCCCAGCTACCTGGGACGAGGGAGGGAGGGAGGGAGGGTGGGGGGGAGGGAGAGAGAGAGAGAGAGAGAGAGAGAGAGAGAGAGAGAGAGAGAGAGAGAAACAAGGCTGATGGTGCTCTGTCCTCATCTCTGCAAACCCACCCAGCACCCAGGAGGGAAGGACATAAGAAATCACCTTCACTGCTAGGAAGACTGTTTATCAACACCTCTCAAAATGAATTTTCTGCCTTCTCTTCAAAACCAACACAACACACAAGGTCAACACAACACCCACTTGCACCTGGGAGAAGTTCTTAGGGTGAAGCCAATGCAAAATCATACTATTAAACCCCTCCCACAGTCCACCCCACTACCTGCGATGACACCACTGAGTGCACTCAATAAATGGGTGTATTTATTCATTCACAGAAGCCACTGGAGACTGCAGAGGTGGGACTGCTGATGCCACACTGGGGGCTGGGGGGAGCGAGGCCATGTAGGACATTAGCAGGAAGACAAAGGATTATGGGGCAAGCAGAACAGCATGTCCAGATTCTTTGTAAACTGCTGCATTTCCAAACACCTTGACCCACAGCAAATATGATCACCAGCTACCACCCACTACACACCCCACTCCGAAGAACAAAGCTCCTACTCTTCAACAGCTGCCAACATGTTGGTTACCTAAACCAAATGATGGACTTAAAAAATAACGGCAGCAGGAAACACAGATGGCCAAAAGGCATATGAAAGAATGCTCCACACATCACTAATAATCAGAGAAATGCAAATCAAACCACACCGAGACACCATCTTACATTAGTAAGAATGGCCATATCCCAAAAATGGACAAATGTTGGCGTGGATGTGAAGAAAAAGGGACACTCTTATACTGCTGGTCGGAGTGCAAACTGGTTCTGCCACTATGGAAGAATGTGTGGAGGACCCTCAAACAACTGAAAGTGGAATTACCATTCGACCCAGCAGTCCCACTACTGGGAATCTACCCAAAGGACACAAAAACGCTAATAAAAAAAGGACACCTGTACTCGCATGTTTACTGCAGCACTGTTTACAACTGCCAGGATATGGCAACAACCCAAATGCCCCAAAACTGATGAATAGCTGCAAAAGATGTGGTATGTGTACACAATGGCATATTATGCATCAATCAAAGAAGACAAACTTAAGTCATTTGCAGCAACATGGATGGAGCTAGAAGGAATCATCTTAGTGGAAATTAGCCAGAAAGAAAAAGAGAACTATGGGATGGTCTCACTCTAAATCCCTCTAAATGAGGGATTTAGAGAAAACAAACAGATAAGAAAAATTTAAAAATGCCAACAGAACGGAAACACAGATCAAAGGAGGGGGAGGAGAGCAAAATCTGGGGAGGGCACAAAAGATAAAGAAGGTGCACGGTGATAAGGTGATGGGAGAGTATCGGGATAAACAAAGATGTAATATTTACATATGTGTGTATGTACATGTGCAATCAAAAAAAGTAACCATAATGGCAGTAATCCATGGAGTAACCCAGACAGGAGCTCCAGAAAGCAACTTGCAGACTCTAACTTCCATCCTATTTCAAAAGAGCCGAGACACCTGGACAACATACAATGGTTGACTTGGACTTGATGGATATTAGCTCCACAATAAATTGTCCTTTGAATGAACTGAAAGGAATATAAATCATCTTTGCACAATTTAGTTGATTATAAAACAGAAACGGTCCTTTCTGCTCTCTAGACTGTCCTGTGGCCTGAGCTCTGTTGGAAATCACAAGCCCATCAGACCTACATCTCATACATCTCAGCAGGATGTGGGGAAACCAACAGAAGTGAGTTCCTTAGGAGTTGTGGACCTGCACCCTGAGCCAAAGACCGTAATCATGAATGTTCTATGATAAGAGAGAAAGTTTCTCTTAGGGGCAGAGGTCATAGAGGGGATTTCTCGGGGATCTTGCAGAGAGGAAATAACTCAAAAACACAAACCCAATACAGCAGTAACACCTGGTCAACACAGCTCCGCCTTTGCACAGCTTGGCCAGATAAGCACAGCTGATGAGAATGGAATGGTACTAGGGACAGGCCCGTAACTACAAACTGAGAACAAGAGGTCCTTCAGGAAAACCTTCCCAAATGATGGACCCCCAAGCTGGGCTGCTAGGTAGAGTGGGAAAGACAGCAACATCCCCACAGCCCCGACAGAATAAGCAAAGTCCCACCCAACTGGTTTGGGACACTCCAAATTCCTTCAATGTCTCCAGGAAGTTCCCTAGTGAAGCCTCCTCTGGCCCAACCAGAAGGAGCCAGGCTGAGAAGGAAAAGTGTCCTGGCATGTTAGGGCCAGAGCCCAGAGCGATGAGCCGTCAGGATGCTGGAGAAGTAACTAAGTCTCAGAGTTCCAGCTGTAAATGCCTTTGCCGTCTTTCCAGTCCTTAAGCTTCCCAATTTTCAGAACTACATCTGATAGGCAGAAAGATCTGAGAACCTGGAGCTGGGCGTGGTGGCGCACGCCTGTAGTCCAAGCACTGGGAGGCAAGAGGCCAGGGATTGTCTGAGTTCGTGGATTCGAGACTACTCTGGGGCAATATAGCAAGACTGGTTTCAAAAAAGGAGCCGGGCCCGGTGACAGGTGCCTGTAATCCCAGCTACCTGGGAGGCTGAGGATGGGGATCACTTGAATAGCTGGATCGGGACTCCCCCGGGCAACATAGTGAGCAAAAAAAAAAAAAAAAGAGAGAGAGAGAACCCGGATCCTGCGATCTACCCACAACCACAAGAAGGAGAAGATGACGGTGGGCAGGTGGGGAGGAGACGCAGTGGGCTGCTGTGTCCCTCACCAAGGAACAGGAGGGGGCAGACGTCACGGAGTGACAAAGCTTCATTCTGCAAGAAAACAGCACTTCCAGTTCCAAAAAGGTCACTATTCGGTATTTTACTGGGTTTCTCAAAGTAAGATTGCTATCTTTGACTGTTACACAACTACCAGGAAGGCCATTTGACAGAAACAAACAAACAAAAAGAGGTTTTAAATGCCATCTGTTGTTACAACCTAAGGAAGCCATTAAGGGCAAAGCAACTACGCAATAAATAGTTCCACTCCCTCCCCTAGACATCAGAGGAATATTCTGGTGAACTCTCCTATATTTCTGAAAACTATTTTCCATTGTGATAAAACAACATTTTAAATTTAAAAATCCCCTTTAACCTTGTCAAGTGTACAGTGCAGTGGCAATGGTCAGCTTCCTGTGTGACAGTCACCACTGTTTCCTGAAATTTTCACTACCGCCAACAGAAGTGCTACATCTGTTAGGTTAACTCCCACTCTTACCTCCTCCTAGCCCCTGGTAACTGCCTCCTAGCCCCTGGTAACTGCCAATCTACTTTCAACTCCTATGAAACAGCCTCTTCTACATATTTCACACATGTGGAAATGACATATTATTTGCCCTTTTGTATCTAGGTTCTCTCATTTTTGTAACGTCTATAAGGACCATCTAGGTTGCTGACCAAGCTTCAGTAAGTCTTTTTCATGACTGAATAATATTCCACAATGCATTTCTATGTTTGTCAGTCCATTCATTTGTTGATGGACACTTGGGTGGCTGCCCGCTTTGGGTGGTCATGCAGAGGGCCACTGCACACACTCCCCTGCCCCCCTTCACTTCTATCCCCACTTGGCAGAAACCAAGGCAGCAGCAAAGGAACCGCACAGAGGCTGTTAAAGCTATACAACTTCCCAAGTTGGTCTCCTTTCAGAACTGACTCTGATCTCCTGCAGCACTCCTCAGCCAGACTGGGGGATGGAGCAGGAAGTGGGAAGGGCAGAGAGAGGTTCAATCCCCCACTTTCTCATTCTCTGCCGGGGTTGCACGGCTGAGAGGTGGTTGCTTCTTATCACTCTGGTGGCTCCCAGGTTTACGTACTTCAGGGTACACACAGTGACATAAGTAATACACAAATAGACTGAAATAGAGGGTAACAACACAATTCCGTTTGTAAGGTGCTTCCCCCTTTGGGGCCAACCTACATTCCCTAAGACCTTCACCCCACCAGCTGTTAACTGAATCTGCTGTTCATGCCTTAGTGGCCGCTGGGTGCCCACCGCCCAAGTGGAGACAGCAGGGTCAGAACCTGCCCGAGGAGCACCAGTGGGGGACACTTCAAGCAACGCTGGTACCTGGGCACAAAGATGGAGTTGTGCAGAAAGTTCTCGAAGACCTTGCGGTACTCTGCCTCCTCCTTCTCCGCCTGCTTCTCAGCTTCCGTTTTGGGGCACGCACAGCAAGGCCCCTTCTCTCCACCACACACTTCAGTCTTGGGGTTCTCGGTCACCTCTTCTACGTCAATGGTGCCATCAGCGTACTTCCTGATGGGGATTTTGTCTGCCCAGAAAAGAGGAGCCCAAGGAGAGTGGGGATGAAAGCCACGCATGGGCTTCGGAGACCACGAGTGGCTGTCGGCACCTCTAAGCAGAGGCAGCTGGGCGCCTGTCAGCCGACCTGCGTCCCCGTGGGGCCGGGTGTCAAGCAGGCCCAGCCCCGCACTCACCTTTGGAGCAGTAGTTGTGCTGGTAAAGGTAGCTGTCCTGAGGCTGCCGCTGCCACCGCACGATGTAGTAGCTCAGGTTGCCGTTGGGCAGCGACGGCGGGTTCCACTTCACGATCAGCTGTGAGGAGGAGTTGGAAGCCGAGAGGACGTCCAGGGGAATGGAAGGCACTGGACAGGGAGACAGAGACATTTCAGATGCTGCCACCGCTGCGGGCTGTCAGAGGGTCTGCCAACCAACCAGACACTGGGGGCGGAGCCAGTGAACGGAGCAGCAGCGAAGACAGCCACGAAAGGAAAGCGGAAGCTTGTCTGGACATAGTACTAACTGATGCCGGCATCTCCCTGTAGAACATCTGCTCCCAGCTGGTCTCAAAGACCACTGAGCTGCATGTGGGAATGGCCGCGGGGGCACCGCAGGGCCGGAAAACAGGACTCAGGATCCACAGCTAACTCTAACGCGGGGCTTTCTCATGTGTTCCCACTGCCACTTCTGCATGTGTCCAACGCCAGCTGTTTCAGCAAATGGAGATGCTGACCAGCTCGCATGTTATCCTACATGCTTGAACTGTTGATAAATATGGCAAGAAGGGCCAGGCATGGTGGCGTGTGCCTTTAATCTCAGCCTACAAAGGGAGGCCGAGATTAGGAATCACTTGAGTCTGTGGGTTCGAGACCCGCACAGGACAACGTAGTGAGACCTAGTCTTAAAGAATAGCTGGGTGTGGTGGTACGTGCCTGTAATCCCAGCTACCTGGGAGGCTGAGGCTGGGGACTTGAGTCTGTACTTGAGTCTGTGGTACCCTGGGCAACACGAGTCTGCGGTTCCCTGGGCAAAATAGCGAGACCTAGTCTGAATGAATGAATGAATGAATGAATGAATGAATGAATGAATGAATGAATGAATGAATGAATGAATGAATATAAAAATGGCAAGAAGTCAAAATGAAGGAGTGACATAGAAAAGGGGCATGGTGTGGGGGTTAGGTGTGTGCACACACATGCACACATGTGACTAAGAGGCTAGGAGGTGAAGGTCCTCTACAGTGAGCAGTGTCAGAATCATGCTTCAGGGGCGGGGCTAAGACAGAACTGTAAAAAGTCGCCTAGACTGCAAACACAGAGTCAGGCCTGATTTCCAGGGGGAAACTTGATTGGCAGCAAAGGATGCTGACTGACAGGTAAGACAACCATTTGGCCATGCTCTGCTTCCACCCCAAACCCAGACCTGGAGTGGACCTATTCAAAAAGGGCAGATGCTTCAAGAACCAAGGACTCTTTTCTCATCAGAAAGCACCCATTTCCCTGGGTTTTCTAAAGAGCAGGAGGTCCCTGCGCTCTAGATCAATAAAGCACCACGGCTGTCAGATTTTAAAACTGGAAGGAGGCGAACAACTTCCAGGTACCGTGTCTGCAAAGCCATAGTAAGGTTCTGAACATCCACAAGGAACAACCCCTTGCGACAGGACGATGCCAGCTTTGTGCAGGAAAAACATAACCATTAAGTGCTCAGTCACAAGCATTTCAGAAGCAACTGGCCCCTAGATATTTCCATAACAGGGGCTCCAAAATGTGGACCCCATTATTCTCTGCCCCTACCACGTGTGGAGACAGCAGCTAGAATGTAGTCAACTAACTCAATTTCACTTTCTACCTTTAGGAAAAGGAAACACATTTCTTAAGCATCTGTCATAGTAAAGAGAGAGTCTTATTTTCCTAAAATTAGCTACAATGAGCTACTTCTAAGTTTTAAACTAATGCTGTGGCCCTGAGTCTCTGCTCAAGAGCCTTACTTCCTCCTCTCCCCACCTCACACCCCCATAGCCTTGGTCCCATTCACAGTCAGGTGTCGGCGTCACATGTGTTTCGGTAAACATCTGAAGGTCAGTGACATGAAGACCGGAAGAAGCAGGTGCAGGAGCCCATATTCCCCACCCCTTCCTCTCTGCCATTCATTTGAACTCATTCTGTGCTTTCTGTGAGTGAACGAACCAGTCCACACGGCCTAACCATGGTCTTGCCAGAGACTGTTTATGTGTCTCCAAAACAGTGCACATCCTGTGGCTTCTGAACTGGTATTTGAAGACTCGAAAGACACACACATACGTCTGCTTTTTGCTCCAGGATCTGGAGCTGACAAACCGCAGCTTTCGACAACTGAGACACACACGCTTCCCAGCACCCACTTCTGATGTCTGCCCACTTCCCTCTCCCTCCCTGGAAGCCCAGAGCTGCAGACTGAAGACAGAAAACCAGTGAGCCACGGAAGGTCACTGCACACAGACTGGCATGGACTCGGTTCCGGAAGGTTCCACTATCAAAACAGACAAGAAGGGCAGCCATGGAAGGCCGTCTCGTGGGGCTTCTAAGGAAATCAATCAATCCTGCATCCCGGTGACCCTGGGATTGTCTGCCCACAGCAGACAGATGATGAAAAATGGTGCCAAGTCCAGAAAACGGCCTAGATCAGGTGGGAACAAGACCAAGACACGCTATTATACACAGGCTAGGCTCTCTAGGCAGATTGTCCAGGACAGGGCGACATAGGCACATACAGGGTGTGCACCCCTCCTCCCCCACCTCCTGGCACACGCAAGGACAGTGAACTCCCGTAGACGCCGTGCCGGCTGGCGGTACCTGAAGCATTGGTGCGAATGTACAGGATTTCACTCTTGGCTCCGCGGATGTGGTCGTTCTCCACCATGGTGAGGGTCACGGCCTTGACGTAAACGGCGTACTGTGTCCAGGGCTTCAGCCCGTGCAGCAGGATGCCTGGCTCGATGTCCTTGTTGGGAGGGAGGTCCACGTCTACCATGTTCCAGCTGTTGGAGCCGCAGGCGTCCTGCCCATCATATTCTGTCACATTTTTAAAGGGTCTGCAAGATAATTGGTAGAGCTCAGAGGATGGTTGTGGGCTTGGACATCTGAGCTGTCAGAAGCTTCCCTCATAGCGTGGCACATCCTACTTTCTAAGCTGGGAGTCCTAGCTCAAACAAACTGTCCACTAGATGTTCATAGAGAAACAAAATAAAGCGGACTCTGGTTTTACCAGCATCCCAGGACCCAATCCTCTGGCTTGAGGGGTGTCCATGCTACAGGTATGGGGGCCGCTTCTGAAAAACGCCTGACATAAGACTTTTCTTTCTTCTGATTGTGACCTTTTATATTTTAACCATCAGGAAAACTAAGCAGCCACCTCACGCCAACATCAGGTCATGAGAAAGGATAACTTCTAGAGAAAAATGACTTTTCTACAGAAAAAAAAAAAAACAAAAAACAAAAAACCCGAAACCAAAAACCAGCTTCCACAACACAGTTCCCAGGATCGAATGTGCTCACAAACCATTCTGGGTGTTTCAATATTTTGTTTCCAGATTGTCTCAGAAACTAGCACCAACGCCTCCCATGAAATGACCCGCTGGTATTTCCAAAGCACTGGGAGGACCAGCACAGAGACTGTCCCGCACCGACTTGGGGTGGACAGGGATTCGGCTTCTGCCCCGTGAGGGAGCAAGACAGTGGTTGGCTCCTGAAGAGAGGCATGCGTGCCCTTGTCCCCACAGACGCCTTGTGACGTCAGCCTCCCAGCTAACCAAACAGCAAACACCTAGCATCACAAGCCCTGCTTTTCTCTGCAATATGCCCCTTCCATGTGGGCCCGGCTTCAGCAACGGGAAGGGCCCAGGGCTGCCTTCAGGGGGTGCGGGCAGGGGTGATCCTGACTTCTGCTCTGGGGAAGCCAAATGTCTGGGCTTTAGGATGGTCACCACCGAATGGTGAGTTGGGGGACCAACTGGGTAGAGGACAAAACAAGAGGGAAGTGGAGCAAGAGGACCTGCCATCTGGATGGCAAGTCTGAGCTGCCTGGGCTGGTGAGTTTCAGAAAAGCCCCAGCCAGCGGTGGGAGAGACTTTCAGGGCAACATGTACCCTGGGGGCATCCAGAAGGAGCGGTAAGCGTGTACCAAGGTGGAAACCCTACTTCAGTCCCACCCTCTGTCCCTGAGGTTCCAACTGGGCTAATTCCCTAACCAAACCAAACTTCTCCCTTTGGACTTATTTTATCAAAGCTCTCTGATCACCCACCGAGGCAGGCCAGGCCTCAGCGAGCGCTTTCCCACTTGCAGCTGTCACCATGGTGATGGGAAAGGCTGAGGAAGCAGGGTCTCCCACCCACAGCCCCGCCCAGGAGCACCCAAGTGCAGACTCACGCTTCCTTGTAGTACACGGTGAAGCTGATGAGGTCCCTGTAGTCCGGGGGCCGGTACCGGTGCCAGGTGATGATGATGCGGTTCTTCCATGTGGTGGTGGAGGTGAAATGCAGGACATCACTCTCACCTGGGGCACAGAGGCACAGCGGTGAGGACAGTGATCCAGGTCCAGATGCTCCCGCTGACAGTCACCTGTGCTCTCCCTCCTCCCCAAGCTGACAGCACACGTTGCATCTCTGCCTGAGCTTCTTGGCGGCTTTTTATTTCCACGGAGTCCCCCAACATCTCACCACATGGAGCTGCCTTTGCTTGAGTATACTGATTTGTACCTGAGGGACCCCTCGACGGCCACCTAGTGACCTAGGCTACACCTCTCTGTCCAGCCTGAAGCAGTTCGCATGGGCCAGGAGGTTAGCGAGGGCTGTGAGCTGAGCTGCACCCTCTGAGATAGGATGGCACCTTGGACACCTGGCTGCTGGTGCAACCACCAGAGTCAGTCAAACCCAGGTGTGCCAATGAGGGGGGACTGGTCTACCCTCAGGATCAAACAGGAAATGCAGAAAGTCCTCAGAGGTTTTAGCCAGGGCTGACCCATAATGACTGAACGCAGGAGGGAGAGAATACCTTCGCTTGGGAAAGCCTTCTGCGGTCTGAGGGCATTAAACTCAGATGGTGGGAAGCCAGGCGTGGTGGCGCATACCATTAATCGCAGCCTAGGATGGGAGGCG
The DNA here is from genome assembly GCA_004024945.1 of Uropsilus gracilis. Lineage (NCBI taxonomy): Eukaryota > Metazoa > Chordata > Mammalia > Eulipotyphla > Talpidae > Uropsilus > Uropsilus gracilis. Next base: position 45,112 of record PVHY01007560.1, read on the forward strand.
GAGACTGGGAATCGCTTGAGTCTGCGGGTTCAAGACCCGCCTGGGGCAACATAGCGAGATCTAGTCTCAAAAAAATAGCTGGGCGTGGTGGCGTGCGCCTGCAATTCCAGCTACCTAGGAGGCTGAGGCTGGGGATCGCTTGAGTCTGGGGTACCCCAGGCAATGAGAGTCTGCAGTTCCCTGGGCAACACAGCGAGACCTAGTCTCTAAAAACAAACAAACAAAAAAACCCAAAAAACCAAAAAGACCCAAAAACAAAAAACTCAGGTTTGGGGGGGGTGGCAGGGATACCATCCCCAGCCCTTGTGTTCTTCAGTCCAGACCCCGCCCACTCCGAGTGCAGGGGAGAGACAGCAACTGCCGCCCATCCTGGAGACCTGAGTCTCCTGGAGTGTCCTTCCCTGGGGTCTGCCTGCACCCTGTGGGTACTAGCAGGTGAGGCAGAGCAGCTGAAGGCAGAGAAGCCAAGAAGTCTGGGGGAGGGGGAGGGGGAGGGGGGAACGTGTTGCATGGAGACTGGAAGAGTGTGGCAGTTCCACCAAGTGTTCTTTAGGGAGAAAACAGGATTTTGCTTTCAGCAGAAAGGAAATGGCTCTTGAATCTGTGAGCAGACAGCAGGTGGGCAGGGCTGCCCTGGGAGAAAAGCCACTCTGGTGCGTTTGCTGCAGTTCCACTAGGGCTTGAGCAGGGCCAGGGCTGTGGAGGGGCGAGGTTCCCGTTCTCTTCCCTCTGGAACTCCCCCTGCATCATCGGCTTATCTCACAGATGACTCCAGTCACTAGCCAGAGTCACAGAGCCTCCCTCGCCTCACACCAGGGTGCAAACCACCCTGGATCACACGAATGACTACTTCTCCCTAATACTCTTCCCTTATTAGAAGCCGGTGGCGGAGAGACAATTGACCTTTATAGCCCTCTTCGGCCGAAGAGAAGCGCAACATTTTAAAAGCGGTTTTATGGACGGGTCAGAGAGAGAGACCCAGTAGAAGCTGTACACCCATTGCAGGGCCATGATATACCGTGTGGTGCTTAAGAGGCAACAGCTGCTTGGGAGGCTGAGACCCATCAGCTTTCTTCGGCGAGGGCAGGAGAACGCAAGGAGGCAGCAGAACCGGGGACAACGGACTCCTGTCACGCGGGCCGCCCTGGTAACTGGGTCATCTGCCCCGAGTGCCCCTCGGTGGGGGAGCGGGGAAGGGTCTCAGGGCTGGAGAGGGTGGGATTTTCTTTAAAAAATAATCCCATTTCATGGCTGTGCCCAGAAAGACGTTTAGGTCTGTAAGAGCTGCCCTGAGTGTGAGTAGGGACCCAGGGAGAGGCGGGCGGACGCTACGGGAGCCTTACAACAACTCTGCTGACTCTGCTCCATGGCTGACATTGGAGTCACGGACCTGTGGGTCAAGGGGTGCTCATGCCCTCCGCCCCCAGGGGCAAGGAGGAAGGGGCAGCGAGCAGAGGTGCCAGGGCACTGGAAGCAGGGCTGGCTTTATCAGCTGTTGAAACGGAAACACTATTCCCACAGCAGGACTGTGTGGGGACTAGAATCTGTTGTCACCTTGAAAGCAGAATTTACCTTTTGACAAATCATCAGAACTTCCTTATATGCCTCTGGCTGTTTCTGAGGGGGGATCTAATCTCAATGGATGGTAAGAGCCTGGCAAAATGACTATAATGACATGAACATGCCTGGCTTCCCTCGGTGTCGAGCACGTGCGCAGGGGAAGGTGTGAAGTCCCACTCGTGAGAGACTAATGAAAACACAACTTAGGAGGCGGGTATGGCGACGTGTGCCTGTAGTCCAAGCGCTGGGAGGCAAGAGGTCAGGGATCGCTTGAGCTCATGGGTTCAAGATTACCCCGGGCAACATAGCAAGACCTGATCTTGAAAAAGCAGCTGGGCGCGGTGGCAGGCTCCTGTAATCCCAGCTACCTGGGAGGCAGAGGCTAGGGATCGCTTGAGTCTGTGGGATTAGGACTACCCTGGGTAACAGAATGAGACCTAGTCTCAAAATAAATAAATAAATAGATAGATAGAGGCTGGGTGCATGGGTGGGTAGTTGAATGGATGGATGGAGAGAATACAATTCTGCAGTTTTGTCAAAGAGGATGGAGGGATTATCTCTTCAGGAAGTGTCAGTGCAGCTGCCTGTCACACTCACAGGAGGCTCGCTCCCCGTTGTTCCTGGTGTTGATGTCCCCTTTGCTCTGACGCCCCTTCGTCCCGGTCACCTCCTCCATGCGGTAAATCTCGGAAACGCACAGCTTGGGGTTGAAGGCGAAGTACATCTTGCCGGCTTTGATGGTCAGGTTGCGGTGGTCCCAGTCCCAAAGCTGCTGAAGGTTCTGGTTGTCCAGGACGTAGAAGGAGTAATTCCTGCAAGCACAGACACCACTGAGTGAGGGCCTCCGCTCACGGGCCTGCCAGCCATGCCCCCCGGCCCCCAGGCTCTCCCTGCCATGTGGCCTCAGGACACAGGAGCTTGGTTGTTAACGGGCTAGAAGGCTGGGCCATTACCGTTAACAGTGAAATCCAAGGACAACACGCTGAAGTCAGTAAGACGCTAATTAATTTCATGGCCTCTATTACCCACAAATCATGCTGCTCACGTTGGACGAAGCTCCCTGAATCAGCTCTAGAAAAGCCTTTGGCTGCGTTCTCAGCGCAGAGCATGGGCAACGCGCTTGGACCAGCCTGGAGGGCAGCATCGTGTCTTGCTGGAGAAAGTCTGCCCTGCCCTTGGGGGGCAGCGCTCTTCCCTGTGGGGAGCAAGGCAGGCCGGGTGGAAGGGCCAAGGGGACAGGGAGGCCCAGGTGTGGGGCGGCCAGCCTGGGCCCGCACCCTCCTCCGGAGACCCCGAGCCAGTTCCTGCAGACAGCTGGTCCCTGGGGGGCTGTCCCTGTGGGGCCCCCATCCAAGCAACTGTCCAGCGCAGCTTTTGTCAGCACGGAACACCCTCCAGGGATTCCCAGCCAGCCTGGGCGGGCTGGGACTTGGCATTTCCGACCAGCACCCAAGTGCTACTGATGCTGTTGGTCTTGGGGTCCCCTGGTGCTGCTTCATCGATGCCAAAGGCCAAGGAGAGGCTGCGGTCCAGAGCCCCCAAGTCAGACAGGGGGCCTGTCCCAGAGGGTGGACCCAGCTGTGCACTGAGGCAAAGGGGGGGGGCAGGCAGCAGTGGCAAGAGCCAGCTCTGGCTCCCCAGGCAGGAGAAACCCAGGAAGCTGACAGAACAGACAGCACGTGGGGTGAGGACCCCTTCCCTCTGGTTCCCCCAGGACACCAGGCAGACAGGTTCCCAGTCACCCACGTTGAGTCCTCTGCTCTGAGGGGCAGGTTCCCTGGGCCTCAGATCCTCCCCGCCTTCCTCCTGCTTCCCAGCCTCCTTCTCTTTTTGGGGCCCACCGATACACATGATTCAAAGCAAGTCTAGGAGTGGGGGCCACAGGCTGAGGTATTTCTAAGATCTGTTCACAGTGCCGACCCCAAAGATAAGAGCAGGCAGGCTCCCAGGCCCCTTCCAGAGCCAGGTCAGCAGGGGCAAAATGGAGGCCAGCAGCACCTCTTCACTGCCCGGGGGCAGTGTCCACGGCCACATCTGCCTCCAGTGCGCTCTGCACCTCCTCCTCACCAGCCCTCCATCTCTCTGGGCCACCCTCAGCCTGTCCATGTCCCAGGGGCTCATAAGGGAGCTGCAGGGAGGACCTCAGAGATGGGGAGCAGCCAGGAACCCCATGGAGGAACTGCACAGCCGCAGGCTTCCCATGGCCCCACGCCCAGACTCACACACATCCGGGGTAGGGACGAGTGCGATCTGCGCTAACCCTCAGCAGCGCGTTCAAGGCCCTCTGCCCAGGAGGAGTCACACAGCCAAGGTGAAACCTGCCCCACCAGCCTGAAGTCAGCTTCTCCGAGGACGCTGGCAGGGGGCCGACAATGAAGTCCGCAGGTAGCGCCTCTGAAACCAAGCCAGGCTCCTTACAAAGCCATCCGGGAGCCTGTCACAGCTGCCAGCTCAAGCAGCCTAAACGGAGTCAAGCGTTCCTCCCTTTCACCGAGAGCTCACCCCCCTGACGTAAGCATGCGCTGGAAAAGCACTAAGACATCTTCATGAGTTCAGGCGCAGGGTGCGGAACCCCAGGGTTTGCAGGCAAAAAGGGGGGATCCCTGTCATCAGCCCCATCTTGCCTGTGGAATCGTATGTCCATCTACAGGACACCCCAAGTCAGTGCTTGACCCCACAGGGGCTGGCTGTTCCCCCAAGTTCCCGAGTCGGCCTCCCAGGATAAAAATCTGCCTGGTACAGGAACTGCTAGGCTGGGAGTCAGGGCCAGTGGACCAGGTCAAATGTCCACCCCGATCCAGAACGAGATTTCTTGTCTGTCACTTGTTTCACTGGCAGGCAGGGAACAGAACCGCACCAAAAATACCTTCCGGGAAAAAACACGCTTCTCCCCAGGGGAGGAAGCATGAATTATAAATCGGGAATCTGACAAATGAATGGCAGGCACACTGAAATGCTGCGTATGTGATTAATCACTCTGAAAAGCAAGATGATCTTTTTACAGTAAACACACACTTTTTTTTTTTTTTTAAACAACACTGAGAAGGCCAGAAGCCAGAATGCCCAGTGCAATAAAACCCAGGAGTTATGGAGCCCATGTAAGCATCAGAAGGATAAAAATAAAGCCATCATCAAAATAGTCATCAAGCCATTCATGAGCTGTCAATACTGCTCTTGTTTTTCCAGCCCTACACTGGAACCCCGCTGCCCCTTCCCCCAGTCCTTCCATGATTAGGTGAGAATTAGGAGATGGGCAAAGGCAAAGGCAGAGGACGGACTGTGTCTATCTCTTAAAACACACACGCACACACACTCATTCACGCTGAGATAGTCACTGTTTCTTCAACAAAATAGTGATTTAAGCCAATTACTCAACAACTGTTTCTAAATTTGCTCAAAGAATAACCTGAAAAATTCTTTGTAGATTATCTGCTGCTGGTGCTGCCTCCAGGATGCCTGGGTTTATAGGTATTGGGACATCCTGGCTCACAGCCCTCTCGATGTTGCAAAAGGTGTTTGTCTCGGGACTTGGCCCATCGCTCCATCTGCAGCCCCACTGGCATGGCTGGGAGTGGCTGGTCGTCTCCTGGAAGACATCTGTTTGGTATCTGGATGGATTGTTTCCGTTGAGGCCCCAGGCTTAGGGCCGCCTTCCCCTGCATGATTACCGCCACCAAGGCTCCTTCTGTTCTGACCCTGCGGAAGCTAAGTGCAGGTCCTGAGCTGTGCTCGGATCACCAGTTGAGTCTCCAGAGCATAGCACCTAAGCATCCACGGTAAGAGCCTCGTCCTACAGTTACTGAGTCACAATTTGGGGTAAAGTCCTTATTCTCTGGGACAAATGGAGCTGAGCCTGAGGTCTGCAGCTCACAGCGATAGGAATTCCTTCTTTGCAGTTCTTGCTGGCCCAATGGAAAAACACCTGCAAGTACACAGAGTCCCCCCTTTAATTCTAAGAGGAAACGCCATGGCCTCCTAGCTGTCTCCAGGGGGCACCAGAGCCCAGCACATGGGCTGTCTTCAGCATCCCAGCAACCTGTGGCTGGTGGTTAACAGCATCCATCCAGGCTTCTCACAGATGCCGCGCCAGTCAGGCTGCTTTACACCCCCAAACCCAACATTTGCAACCATCTGCAGGGGCCAGGGTCGGAGGGTGAGAGGGAGCCCAACCAGGCTCCAAACAGATACTCAGAAAATGCTTCCTCTTTGAGTGCTTTGTAAATAACTTCATGCAAGTATTATAAACCTACCCAGCCCCCTGCCATTATTTTTCTCCCACTACTGGTATAATTTCATGAGCGTCTATACATTTACACAGTTTCCACCTGGCCCCTCTCTGATGGCAGACAATCTCCACTCTCCTTACCAGCCATCGCTGACCTGCTTTCTGGCTCCAACGCTCAATTTTGCTTTTCTAGAAATGAACTATTCACCAAACAGGCTGTAGCCTTTTGCGCCTGGCTGTTCATTTTCCGGGTAACTTAGCCTCAGGTTTTTGAGATTCGTTGTGTTGTTACATGACGGGTGGGCAGTATTTGATTGTGCCACGTTTTGTTTATCTGTTCATTTGCTGATGGAGAGGATTGTTTCGCGGGAGGGGGGGATGTCTGTTTCTGGAGCGTCAGGGTGTGTAATGCATAATACCTCTATGTACATTCACACTCCAGTCTTGTGCGGACATGTTTTCCTTTCTCTTGGGTAGAGACCAGGCACAGGCTAAGTAGATATATTTTTTAAAGTTCCAGAGAAGGGTTAAAGTGCAGCTGTGTTGAAAGCGAGTCTTAGAGTCCCAGGAAAGCAGGGTGAGTTGAATGTTTCAAAATCAAGGTAGGGACAACAGTACAGAGGCTCCTAAAATGATTCAAGAATTTCAATTCTCCACCAACTTTTCTTCCTTTCACAGCAACAATCCTTGGTGGTACCAGCAAGTCTGAAAGTTTAATTTATCTGATGCCAGCAGAGATTAAGGGTGTCCGACAAAAGACACCCTCCCTCCCGGGCACCAGAAATACTATCTTTTTTACTTAAGGCTGAGAAATTAATTAGTCATCCTATAGAGACAGTCATTCCTTCCTCAGTAGCAAAAGAACCTTGATTTTCCCAAGCCTACCCCGAAACACATCAATTTATACACCATGAGTGACATCCTCGAGGGAGCGCTGGCTGATCAACTGCTCTGGACAAAATGGCCACTGTCCAACATTGTTGGGGGGCCTGGCTTTGCTGTCTATTCTGACTTGAATCTGCCTTTTCCTCTCACCAGCCTGGTTCTGTAGTCAATAGCACATAGTCGGGGTCTCTGAGTGAGGCCTTGGAGCTCTAGCCCAGGTAGTATGGCCGGATTTCATGTTCAGGATTTGACTGTGTGGTCTGGGCTGCTGGGAGGCATCTGGCATCTGCTCCCGTTTGGAGAGCCAAGGCCGGCAGCTTGAAACAGAAGGCGACAGCCCTTTCATCCTGTTGACCCAGTGGAAGCACTTGTTTACCTTCTCACGGGCTGCGAAGGCTCAAGAATAAACAGTACCTTCAGACAATAGTTTGACAAGAAACTATTTAGGAAAAAATCTCAACGTGCTTTGGGGCTATGTGATGGGAAGAAGAAATAAAAGGAAAATTAGTACTAGAGTTTCCACTCTTCCTGCACAGTGAAGTCATCTGCTGCCTGCCCCCAACATTGAGAGTGAACTGGGATGGGCTACAGCTTGTGTATTGGGGTGCTTGAAAAGCTCTCGAGATGTGAGTAGCAAAGTTGGGGAGCCTTGGGGGTAAACGTTAATTCAAGAGCAAATAAAAATGAAATGTACAGAAATCAAACTTCTGAACAACTCTGCTAATGTTCCTCTATCAAGAGCCGCGAGTAGCTTCCACTGCCTCCTGAAATTATAACCTCTGCACCTGGGTGCATAACACCTTACGTAATCCCAATACCACCTACCTCTCCAGCAATGATTTGCCCAACAGGCCCCAGGATGCCTCAACATGCTGCCTTTGCGCCTGGTGCCCTGCCTTGAACCACCTTTCTTCACCCACTGCTTTCCGAGCATTTCCGGAAGCCCTCGGAGGCCCATCTCAGATGCCACCGCTCTCGGAAGCCTCTCTGATCTTCTTGATCAGATAGCTGGTGCCCGTGGCACGTTCCCTTCCTTTCCCTTCGAGCACCTTGCAAGTCCTGCTTTGTACTGCTTGCATCTGTGTCTCACCTCCCTTTCTCCTCTCCCTCCCTGGCCCTTCCCTTCCTGTAGGAGTGAGGGAGCAAGGGAAGGAGATGGTCTGGAAGAAATAAAGCACTGCGTGTGGAAGGTTGGCGGGAGAACCCAACCCCCTTCAGGAGAGGCAAGAGGCTCCAACAAGCAGCTGTCAGGAAAAAAAGCCCAGCAGCCCAAACTCCTCAGAACTACCAGGGCCACCAACCAGTAGCATATTGTGGAAATCTGCCACCCGTCTGCCATGCCCACCACCTAAAACTCTTAGCAGCAGGGTAGGGGGTGAAGTGTACCTGGAAGTTTCTGGAACACCTGAGCAGGGACAGGCATCCTCACAAGCCCCCTGCTGAAGACTTCAGGCCTTACACACATTCCCGATAATAAGAAATGCACCCTAAATACTCCTGCAAATGAAAACTAGGTTTCATTTTCAGCTACACTTAAGTGCAGAATGCTCTTTAGTTAACACCCAACTAAAAGATAATCACTTCATGTAATAATTCCTAATAAGAATTAATTAAACTCTCCTCCCACCTTCCCCTCTAGGTCTATCTCTGGCACAGCAGATACCAATCTGCCAAAGACAAAGAGTTTCTCAATGCCAGGGATTCCAGAAACACGAACCAGCTTGGAGGAGGAAAGACACTGACACTCGTTTCTCAATGTGACAGAACAAACGGTAAGCACCACCTCAGAGGCGGCCAGAGGTACATCTTGCTGAGGAAGCTGAGAGGGCCATGCCACTGCGATTTTCCAGGAGAAAAGGTTTTTCTAAAGAATCCCAGTTCTCAGTGGGGAGGAGAATGTGTTTTTCAAGGATGGAATGAAGCGTTGCTCCCTCTCCTTAGCTGTAGCGGATGATGGAATTTTAAGAATTTAAGACTGACCAAGAGTGAGCCTGAGAAAAACAGGAAGGCCCCAAAGAACCTTTCTGTGGTAACTGATCCCACAGGGGCGCATACATCAGCAAGGACAATCTTTCCCATGCCCTTCCCACCTTGCTTTACGAAATTCTTTCCCCAAATCCTCCCCAGGAGGACTTCACACTCTGATTCTGAGGTGTTAGCTTCGAGTCAGGCGAGAGGGCCGCCTTTTCCGGGGCACTGTGACAAGCACACTGGCAGAGGCACCCGTGGGCTGAGTGCAGAGAGGACAGCGTGTGTGCAGGAAGGACCAGCTACTTTGTGATCTGGAGAAAAACGTCCGGCTGTTCTAAAACCTCCCGTACAAAGCGTAGGGCTGCAGAAGACAAAACGCCATCTGAAGGGTAAATCCTAGAAGCTAATCAATAGAAGCCATTTTTGCAAACCGCGATTTCTTTATAGCAAAAACACAGAGTCCAAATCTCTTCTGTTCCGAAATATTTTAAAAGCTGCCAGGGTAGCAGAGCAGCATGTCCCTAGGCAGATGCAAGTCTTGTTAGGTTCTGGAGCCCCCTTCCCACGCTGCTGGCAGAACAGGCCCCCAAGCGTGTCGCCACCTGATGCCCCACTGGCCCGGCCAGATTCATAACCTCGACTGACCAACTGATGGTGACAACACAGCCAGGGAGTGCGAACCCCACATGGGGCTCTGCTAGGCTGCTGGGCTGACGTGTCTCCCACCCTGGCTCCCCGGAACGTGCTCTTCTCCCCACGAGGGACGAGTTTGAAAGCACAGCCTGGACTTGAACACTTACCCCTCCAGTTGCTCCTCGCCTAAGATCTGCCGCAGGTTTTTGAGGAAGGACAGGGAGACCAAGGCGTGGGAATGGCGTATCTTCACGTAGCCTGTCACCACCTCAATGAGCCCCATGAAATTCTCCAGCTCCGAGGCAATGTTATCTACATGGAGAGGGGGAGGTTACTTGGTCTGAGTGCCAGGGAGATGCACCCGAATTCTCATAACCACATGAGGACACGTGGGCAGGGCAGGCAGTGGCTACCTTGGAGACGAGGGACCCTTCTGAGCCCCTGGTCACCAGCACAGCTTTCCGGGCTTGCTTTCAACAGCAGGGATGGGGCCCTGAAGCAGGGGCAGGTGAGTTTCTAGAAGGCTGGGTACTGCAGCTCCCAGGTTGACGAACAGAATGTAGAATCACAAATACCAGACTGCCAATTAGCCAAGGCCGACAGATCTAGGGAACATCTTTTAATATGCTCTGTCAACAGACAGGACTGCCTCACAGCACCAGGGCATGACTAAGTCAACAACATTTTCTCATTAGGAACCATGTTTCTGGTTCCTAAGATACAGGGATCTATATTTAAAGGTTCCCATCTTGCTAGGACTGGAGAGCAACACGCCACCAACATGTTCACAATGGCTACATGCAGGTGAGTGTTAAAAATTCGCTTCTGTGTTTTTACGTTTTTTAGACTGCGTGGGTATTACGTTCCTATCTGGAAAAACACTGCAAACATAACTGTTGATGCCCATAAAAATGAAAAATGATCAATGTCAACAGCACATCTCTTTTACCTTGTTGAGCCTCCTTTTTTCTCACAGTCAATAAAATAAAATTCAACTTTGGTTCAACTTGGACCACAATTAAAACAAACACTCTGTGAATGGTGTGTAATTTGGTGAATGGGCTATTACTGTGCATGATTTGTGAAGGCTTATTTAACAAAAGGCTATATGTAGAGTTGAAGAAAACAAGATAAGGGCACAGTTCTGTGTGTTAAGGTCCTATACCTTCAGTGAACTCATTCAAAGGCGTAACTAGAGGCATTAAAAAGGTAGTCAAGTCGGACAGGGTCCTGCCCCTTAGCCAAGGCTGGGTGGGGAACACCCTTGGTCATGCACTGTCCCATCCACCTAAAGTTAACTGCCTTCCATGCTGGCTATAAACTGGGTAATATACTTCATCAAGACTGGGGATGGTGCTGCATACCTGTAAGTGGCAGCCTAGGAAGCCGCCGGGGGACCAGGGATTGTGGTTCAAGTCCCACTCGGGGCAATGTAGCGAGACCTAGTTCCAAAAAAATAGCTGGGCATGGTGGCGTGTGCCTGTAGTCCTAGCTACCTGGGAAGCTGAGGCTGGGAATTACTTGAGTTTGTGGTACTCCGGACAATGTGAGCCTGTGGTTCCACGGGCAAAAAATAGCGAGACCTAGTCTCAAAAACAAAACAAAAAACATTTCATCAACATGCCGGGTATAGACCTATTCCTTCTCAAACTACACTTCTATGGATTCAATCTGTGCATTATCTCTTTATCTTCAGAATAGGAAGATTACAAAAAAAGATTCCACACCACACTTGAAGGTTACCTTCTAGGGGTGAGGAAATCTTTTAAAAATGAGTAGATCTAGTAAGAGCCAAAAGAATAAAACTTTAGAAGGAGCGTGAGGGTAAGAAAATTCCAGCTGTGTGGAAGCAAAGTGGTGTTGGGGGCGCAAGGTGTGAAAAACAGAAGACTGAAAAGTTGAAGTACGAAGCAAGAAATTATTTCTGTCCTCTCTTTCTTCCTCCCTCTTTCCCTCCCTCTCTCTCCTTCTTTAATATTTTAGTTTTTTGGTTTCTGTCAGCTCTAAACCACAAAAATAGTCCACTCATTTAACATATAGTACTGAGGGAAAGTACATTCACTCAGTAAATTGGTCATTTTACCCCAAAACTTTAAAACTGTCTTCATAAAAGGATTTGGGGGAAAATTCCTTTCAACTCCAAGGTCTCCTTACTGTATTTATTCTTTATTTTTTGCTTAGAAGACTCTTGGGTCCCACTAAGGCAAAATTCAAAGCACCTTCACCAGACACCTTGTCCATTCAAGAGGAACATGAGCATAGCACAGAATGAGTTAATGGGAATTGCTCCACACAAAACCACCAGGGTGGTGATGGTGAGCCTGAGGGGGTGAGACCCACCTTCTATTTTTCTGGCGCTTCTATATTGGTGGATTTCAACCAACCTTTTGGACTTAATAAATTTTAAAGTCCTCATTTGCTCAGCCTCCCCAGTGTATCCCAGGAAACGAAACCCTCTGGACGTAAAGCTGTGTGGAGGCTGCTGAAGCATGCTTCCTCTTCAAGGGAGTCTGGGGGGGTTTGTGTGTGTGGGGACGTGGCTCTCCTGCAGAAGAGATGGCTCACAGAAAGACGAGGGATGACCTTCTGCGGGAATAAACGATGTGCCAACGGCGAGAAAACAGATTGCCTTCCAATCTGCTCTTTATCTCTGAGGGAAACTCGAGGGGAGGTGTCAAGCTCGAGGCTGACGTACCATGATGTTTTGCTAGGCCCATATTTCAGTCATGAGTCACGGACAGGGAGGGAAAAGCATCAACAAAAGAAAACCAAGAGATTCAACAGTCTCTTGCAGGAGCGAGGGATACTTACTGCCTCGTCGGATATTAATGAGCAAGTTGCCTTTCAAGATGGTGCACCCTTGCAGCATCTGCGCTGATGTCACGGAATCAATGGTCTTGGTTTTCTTTTCTTCTTCACAGACTTTGGGGCAAGGACCTTCGCAAGGTATGCAGTACATGCTACGGGAGATAGAGCCACAGATCAGAGTGTCTCCTGGCCTTGGAAACATCATCAGGAGACGCTTTGTATTTTACAGAGGTTTTGCGAGTACATGCTATAAAAAGCAACTGCTTGAGGTGTTCAATTGGTCACGCCGTATCTAATCCCCAAGCCCACCCAGGATAAGTCACTCAAATTGCAACCCAAAAGAGGAAGAGTTCCAGACAAACTGCGTGACATATGCTCTAGGCATGCACGTATCATAGGTTGCTGATGGGTGAACCAGCTGGTCCCATGTAGGAGAAACATCTAGGAAGGAAACGTGGGGGGCTTGGGAGAACAAGGCCACCCTCTGATGTTAGGATCCCAAAGGGAGCCTCAAAGTTCCTGAAGAAAAGTGAGGGCTGCAGACAATAGGCAGGGAGCATGAGCGTGCAGGGGGAGAAAAAGGAGATGGCGCTGATGGAGCAGGTAGGGATGTTCCTTCAGGTCTGCTCAGCTTGGCAGAGCCCAGGCCAGGCCTGGGGCGGCATGAGGTTACTGGTCACATCTTGTTTTGCTCTCCCAAAGCCTTCACTGGGCTGAGCTGAGCTGCACAGGGGTGAGGGCAGGCTGAACCCAGACTCCCATCCTGTGGCTTCGAGGGCCAAAGAGGGAGCAGGGAGACAAGGTCCCCCAGCCTGCCAGTCGGACACCTCAGCTCAAATAGCCTGGCTAGGCACCTCCAAAGCCTCGCATAGAATGACCTGGGGGGATAAAAAATGCAATGTGCTGGGCAGTCGCGTGTGCCTTTAATCACAGCCTATGGAGCGCGACTGGGACTGGGATTTGCTTGAGTCTGTGGGTTCGAGACCCGCTAGGGCCAACATAGTGAGACCTAGTTCCAAAAAAATAGCTGGGCGTGGTGGTGCACGCCTGTAATCCCAGCTACCTGGGAAGCTGAGACTGGGGATTGCTTGAGTCTGTGGTACCCTGGGCAACGAGAGCCTGCGGTTCCACGGGCAGCAATAGCGAGACCTAGTCTCAAAAACAGGGTCCCCCTCAGAACGAGGAGCCCCTGCCTGGGCACCACGGTGGAGGGGCACTGACCTCTGAGTGCCGTTGCGGATGAAGCCCGAGGGACACTCCTGCATGCACTCGCCGTCGTGGATCACGAAGCCCTCCGAGTCGCTGCCCTCGGCGCTGGGGATGTTGGCACAGAAGTCGCGGTCCACGCAGCGCCAGCCTTCAAAGCGGTAGGTGTTGGGCGGGCAGTTGGGCACGCAGACACCGGCGTAGTAGTAGTGGCGGCAGGCCACGCAGGCTGTGTCATTGTCGGGGGCGGTGCAGCTGCCCAGGCACTCGGGGTGGCAGCATTCGCTGTTCTCGGTGCATGCCCGCTTCCCACATGCGCTTGGGCACACTGTGGATAGAGAGGGGACAGGTGTGAGATGGGGGAGTTTCCTCTAGGCCCCTGCCAGGGGGCATCTTTCTTGATCACTAATGGCCACCAGTACCCGATGGCTCCATCAACCAAACACCCATCCCCCCGCCCCCAATTCCCAAATGGAAAGTCAAGGCCAGTCTCCCATCTCAGATCTGACATGGCAGGCCTGGGTCAAAGTCAGCGCTTCTGGCCAGGCGCACGCCTGTAGGTGGTTGCCTAGGAAGCCACGGCCAGGGCCAGGGATCGCGGTTCGAGTCCTGACAGGGGCACATAGCGAGACCTAGTTCCAAAAAAATAGCTGGGAATGGTGGTGCGCGCCTATAACTCCAGCTACCTGGTAAGCTGAGGCTAGGATTGCTTGAGTCTGTGGTACCCCAGGCAACGTGAGCCTGTGGTTCCACAGGCAAAAATAGTGAGACCTAGTCTCAAAAAAAAAAAAAAAAAAAAAAAAAAGTCAGCAGTTCTGCAAAGCAGGGAGGAAATACTCTGCGGTTAGAGTAGGAGAACAGGCTTTCAAGGTCAGTTTCTGCTAAGGAGTGCTGTTGGGTCCTAGATGAGTCATTTGCTTCTCTGACCTACAGCCTCTCTTTCCTCATCTCCAAAATGGGGTACAATATCCACATGATGGGGTGCTGGGGGGCCAGCGTGGTAGTGTGGAAACATGAGCAGTGATATGGTGGGTTACTGCTTTGAAAAGATTCAAGCTCTGCTCACTCTACATTTTGAACCTGTTTGTTCCTTCCTGAAATAGCGTCACAATTCATAGTGTGCAGTAATACTTTCGTTTAAAAATGTTTGAACTAGGATATATTAAAGATGACTGCATTCGGGTTTACAAAACGAGCTTAGGAAAGTTTTATGTCTGCTTGTATCCTTACGAACGGTCTTCCCTCACACAAGTGATGGTCTTAAACATCACACACCTAAACCTATCACATCGCTGAGAAATCCTGGGTGTCTAATGTTGGTTCTCAAATGTAAGGAGCAGGATATGCTGTGTCTCAAGTCCAGAGGGCCATCAAGAGATCAGAAAGTGTCTCCATTGAGCCCCTCCGTGCTAAAGTTAAGTGGAAGCAGTATCTAAATGCCAGAGATTCACAACAATTCACATCCCAAATAGATGAGCTGGCATTTATTTCCATAACAATGCTGTAATGATCACACTCTATGGGGCTGTTAGCCTCACTAGCAAATAAAGTATAAATCAACAAAATATGAAATCTGGCTTTCATTATACACTTCCCGGAGTTGGAAAATAATACAAAAATATTTAAATATGTATATTATTTACTCTGACATGCATTATTTAGTGAAGCTTCTATTCTTGTCTTCCCCAATAAAAAGACATGCTCACCATCAGCGATCACATAGAAGAGACTATGCAGAACATCTAGTCCACATGCCCCCATCTTCATGTGTGCCCTCCCAGACCCTTTCCTACACATGTGATTCCTACGTATGTACATAAACATAAATTAAGAAAAGAAGCCATTCTGAAAGCACTTTTGGCACAGAATTGCATTTCCTAATATTCAGCAGATGCATCACATCCTATAGTAGAGGGTAGAGTAAGTTCTAACCAGTTTTTTCCCCTATTATAGACATTTATGCCTAACATTTTATGATGACAATCAGCACTATAATCTTCACAAGAATCCTTATATTTTCATTAAGATCAATTCCCAGAATTGACCTTGTTGGGTTAGATTGTTACCTGGCAAGTTTGTGCCAATGTGCACACCCACGAGCTTCACCCAGGAGTTCCTGCTTCATTGTGAACAGGTGGATTTGAAAACAAACCTAAGATTTTGGACATTTGCATGAATGCTGTCAGTTCTGAAGAAAAACAGATACTCTCAAGCCTTAAATCATTTTACAATCTTCTCCTTTGAAATCATCCTTTGGCAGCAACAATGGATGGTCTTCGAAAGTTATTAATTCTTTAACTATTTGGCTAACAGAATCTTGATTTTCAATTGGGCAATCTGCCATCCAGAGAGATCTATATCTCCCAGTCTCTTGCAGGCAGATGTGATGAAAGTTTGAGCCAATGAGATAGGAGTAAAGTTTTAGGGTGGAATTTTCTGGAAGAATCCTTAAAATAGAGGGGCATGTCACCCCTTGGTCTTGCTGGCTGGGATGCAGGAGTGCTGCATAAGGCTCAAGCAGCCTTCTTGAGCTGTGAGGTGAGCTACTACAAATGATGGGGGCAGGGTCAAAGAATTTGATCGCCATGACTGCCAGTTGTTTAGCTCTTACTATTCATCTCCCAACTTCTTTGAAAAGAAACAGCACCGTGACTTGTTTAAATGGTTGCTATTTACCCTGTGCCCATGAACTATCTAACAGAAACATCACTTCAGAGCTATACATAAGCAAAGAAAAAAAAAATGTTCTTATTGGTTTCTGTCCTATTTTGTTGACCAAAATTAGCTCTCATTAGCTCTCAATTAGTTCTAGCTATTTCGAGAGATGAACTACCCAACAAATAACTGGGAGTAAGTATCTCTGGTCACACCGGGAAGTGTATGCCAGAGGCACTCTAAAGTACAGAGATGATGTATCCTGTCTACCGAGGCAGTCGTCTCGAAGAGGGTAACTCACTTGAAGGTACTAGCCTGGTGTCTGCAGTGAACACACAGCTGTCTCTCGCACACTTGGATTTTACTCTAAATTTTGCACCTGAAGACACCTAGTAATCAAATAGATCGAATGACCATCCAGCTTCAAATAGATCTATGATAGGGGTCACCTCAAGGCCCACAATGTAAAACACAATGAAATCACACATTTTTAGGTCAGACGTTTAAACTAGTAACAAGGAGCTCATCCACCCTTCAGCTGCAGGAACCCCCCATCCCCACCCCAGACCTCGCTCTCTGAACCTCCTGCTATAGAGTCTCCTGGCTGATAGGCGCCAGTCAGTCACCAGGGGAAACACCCTCCACCCAGCAGAGTCTCCAGCTTTCTGGCAAGAGCTCCAGAGCCAGCTGCAGTCTGATGGTCATGCAGAAGCAGATGGCAGAAGATTGACCTGGAAGTGACTTAGGTCTCATGAGTCTGCCAAAACTCAGGCCCCTGCAGGTGGAGACTCAGGATGCTCATGAGACAAACTTGAAGAAGCGTGCCTGCCCAAGCACAGTCCTACCCATGGCTCACTACTGCTCCCCCCTGATGACCAGCCCCAGAAAGCCAGGACCCCGCCCTCTCAGGCTCAAGACACCTCCCTCCTACCGCGTGACTCACAATAAACACTCCTCACCTGAAACCTCAACACTTATGGGGGATTCGCTGGTGACGGCCAGACAAAGACCCTTAGTGCCTATCACCCCCCCCCCAGAGCAGCTATGTGGGGAGCACATGTAGCACTCCTCTGCCAGACCCTGCCCCCAGGAGGGCAACACAGCGGGTACAGTGAGGAGCAGAGTGAGCTCCAGGTCCGAGGTGTTAAGTGAGAGCTGAAAGCTCAGAATAAAGAATAACAGCTAGGCGAGGTGGTGCGCGCCTGTTGTCCAAGCACTGGGAGGCAGGAGGCCAGGGATCACTTGAGTTCACGGGTTCGAGACTATCCTGGGCAACATAGCAAGACCTGGTCTTGAAAAAGCAGTCGGACGCCGTAGTGGGTGCCTGTAATCCCAGCTACCTGGGAGGCTGAGGCTGGGGATCACTTGAGTCTGCGGTACCCCAGGAACCATAGTGAGACCTAGTCTCCAAAAAACAAATAAACAAAAAGAATAAAGAATAACAGAGTCATGATAAAGGTATGTAATGCAATGGAGTCACTGCAGTTGGGGGGGCAATGGGGTCCCCGAGTAGGGGCTGCTGGGAATGAGATGATGCTGGGAGAGAGCAGGGTCAGTACCAAGGACTGCCCCAAGAGTCCCTGCCTTCAGGCAGGAAGGGGTTAATTAACTGGTGCATGTCCGAGAGGTTTAGACTAATCAGTGGGTGATGGACACCCAAGGTCAGATTTGCGATCAGAAGGGCAGCCACAGAGGGGGCTGCAGGGAAAGTCAGGTAAGAGAAGAGGAGAAAAGCAGACTTGTTATGTTGTGCCTGCAACCTGTATTGCACGTGCGCGTGTATGCATGTAACATGTCCTAGATCTGTGAGGTTCACGTGGCTAAAATCAAACTGACTGCAGAGACCATGTTCATACTCTTATCAGGACCAACCAGCACCAAGCAGACCCCCCACTGGGTGCACAGGAGTCGCAGAGGGGCAGCTCTTCAGTCATCAGTTGCCACCAGGGTTTGTGATTGGAAGGAGGTAAAATTCATTAAGGATCTTAAGTTCATCATCAGAGACGAACTGGGAGCCGTCACTACTGGTAACCCCTCCTCTTGCTCACTTACAATTTAAATAAACTATATAAGATGATGAGGAGCAGGCATTACTCTCAAGTAGCTATTAACGCAGGACTGAAAACTCAAGAGCATTCAAAGGAACAGAGAAAATATCCCTGCACAACTGCTGGGAATCAGGCCTCCCCAAATGCAAGGGCTAGGCATTCCCAGAAAGAGGACAGAGCTGGCATTCCACTGCCCATTCTGGCAACAGTCTCTCTGAGCAGTGCCCATAAAGACCCTCTGCCCCCTGGGGGCTGCGGTCTGTCCAGGCTGGGAAGGAAGCTCATTTCAGAAGTGTGAGCTACTTCAGAAGGAGTTTCAGCCAAGCTTCCGTGAGGTCAACGTGAGTACTTTGTATACAGAATGGTTTCTTCCAAGGGGTCGCAGATCATGGGGTCCCTTTATGATACACACCCAGCAACGTAAACACGTATGCTTGGGAATAAACAGTGGCTAAGCACGTATGCTTGGGAATAAACAGTGGTCATGATGGGGAGAGGAAAGCAGACGTGTTTGCCAGACAGGACAGACTCAGCAGGGAAGAGGCTGGTCTGGGGACGGCAGCCAGCACCCCCTGGCTGCAGGGCCTTCTCGAGGACCCTTGAAAGGCAGGCAGGAGACCACATGGAAGCCCCGGATTAGCGTCCCGGAGCCCTGCCCAGAAGCCTGCTGCAATTTCTGCCTCATCTCAATGTATATAAATATTATTAGCGTTCAGGACTATTAAGGGATTTCATGCAAATCTCCGGGCAGCATGTCTCATCAGCAGATGGACGGCCGCTCTGTGTGAATGCCAGGACTCCACACTCAGGGCAGTCACCAAATCCCCAGTGAGTGGAGCCACAGCAGAGAGGGCAGGAGACTCTCTCGGGCTTCTGTGGATAAGGTGGGCACCTAGCCTGGTGGAGGGGAAATGAGTTAAACCAGCTTTTTTATACCACTAGCCTCTGGCTATCACCTATGGCCTTGATCATGTTAAGACAGCAGGTGTTTGGGAGAGTGGACACCTGAGCCCAAGAAGCGCGGGTGTGCAGGTGTGTAAGTGCACACCTGAGCCTAGAAATAGGGGTAAAAGCAGCAGCGGCGGCAGCAGCACTACTGCCAACGTGACAATGACGAGGTTCAGCTGCCAGCCTCCCAGCAACCCCCTGCTCTGCCCAGTTGCCAATGTGCCTACCTGCCCACTGCCTGCTTGCCTCCACCTGGTGAAAGGCAATTCTACTTTTAAAAATAAGGAAGCTGAAAATTGCTGCAAACTAACAAGCATCCAGGGGGAAGAACAAACTGATTTTGCCCGGGAGAGCTTTCTGTTTGTTAGGATGCTTTAAAGAAACGACAATAAAAACAAAACGTCTAAGAAGTGGTTGGGGAAAAGTATCAGCTGGTCCCAAATCCACCGTTCAAAGGATTGATTCGGGGTCATGTCACATAGAAATGAGGTACTGCAGCTAAAGCGCCTTCTCTTCATTTGAGGGACAGGACAAAAGTCACACAGCAGCCTGGAGCGCTCCCTCCCCACGGCCCCTGCACTTACTAATTCCAGAATGTTGCCTCTTTGTTTGGCATTTGTTTTTGTTCACTGTCAGTAGGTTAACAGGCTTTGGGGAAACCCTTCTTCAAGGTATATTGTCCAGGGTGATGCGGGAGAGGCCAGCGGAGAAACTCAGCTCTGTGCAAGGAACAGAAAGGGAGGGAGTCTGGGCACGGTGGTGCGTGCCTGCACGCGGCAGCCTAGAAAGCCACGGCAGGGACCAAAGATCGCGGTTCAAGTCCTGCTTGGGGCAATGTAGCAAGACCTAGTCCCCAGAAAATAGCTGGGCCTGATGGCGTGTGCCTGTAATCCCAGCTACCTGGGAAGCTGAGGTTGGGAGGCTGGGGATTGCCTGAGTCTGTGGTACCCCAGGCAACATGAGCCTGCAATTTCACAGGCGAAAATAATGAGACCTAGTCTCAAAAAAAGAAAAAGAAAATGAAAAGAAAAGAAAAGAAAGGGAAGAAGAGGCCAGCAGCTTGAAAGCTGTAATTTATCCCAAGTAACTTCTAGATGCTAGAACCAGGTGATGGACGTTCTATTAAGGTCAAACTTCTGAATGGAGATGTAGCATAGTTTGGGGGCATCTTCTTAATTTCGGGGTTACCCTAAGGAACACCTCACTGCTCTGTATGAAAACGTGACTTTCCTTGTGGACAAGT
Source organism: Uropsilus gracilis (assembly GCA_004024945.1). NCBI lineage: Eukaryota > Metazoa > Chordata > Mammalia > Eulipotyphla > Talpidae > Uropsilus > Uropsilus gracilis. The sequence continues at coordinate 65,294 of PVHY01007560.1, forward strand.
ACTAGGCTGCACCAAGCAGCAGGTACCGAGCCAGAAAAGTGTCCCCCAATCGTGCATCAGGTGACACGGCCAGAAAAACACCACGGTTGTCCAGGATGCTACTTGGTGCAGCCCAGTACTTGTCCATGAGGAAAGTCACGCGAGGTGTGCAGGCCCGGCTGCCCCGTGGCGACCTTGGCCAAGAGAGCCAGCGAACCCTGGACTTCCCGCTGCAAACCATCAGCAGCTCTTCCTGGGACAGAGAGGATGTCTGATATCTAGGTGCCTCAACTGACGGCAGAGGCATCCAGGGCATGGTCAAGAGGACCCACCTGGGGCTGGGGTGCCAACGGCTGCCCGGAGGGTCTCGCCCATGTAAAGTGATCTTCAATCTATCCTGCTTTTTGTGCTCACACACATGCTCCTCCCCACCCAGGCACCCCAAGCAAAGACATCTGTCAGGGGAGCAGAATGGTGGGGAGCTTCAGGCTCAGCGAAAGCAGCGGTATTTCCTCCTGGCTTATTAGCCTATCGTTCTTTAAATAAGTCCACCAAGATGGATGCGCAGGCTTGTGTTAAATGCTCAGATTCATGAAATAAAACTGAAATAAACTTGATGTGTACACACACAAACACACACACGGTATATGTGCATATGCACAATAAAGCACAACTTTTGCAAAAGGAAGACAAGAGGAAGGTGTCAAGTTTCTTGACAACTTGAGAAATGGCTAACAAAAACGCCATAGAACCAAATGCCTAGAAATCCCTGGCAGATTCAAAAGCTTCCAAGCCAGCTTGGAACCAGAGAGACCATCACCCTTTCACGGGCAAAAATAGCGAGACCTAATCTCAAAAAAAAAGAAAAAAAAAAAAAAGAAAATCACGGTGTGACCATGTTTCAAACTTCCTCCTGGGCTGGAGAAAACATTCCTGCAGAGGGCGAAGAGACCTTTTAAAGGCTCAAATCCAAAGATACCTAAGTTTCTCTGTTGGATACAAAGAACTAGAAGCGCCCACTGGATGTTATGATGAGAATCAGAACTTCAGAACCCACGGAGGCACACAGTAGTGATAGGGTCCCCCCATTGTCTCCTGTTTAAGATTGCAGGTTTCAAGGACAGGTAATGTTAAAATGGGAGAATGACCTTAGCTGGAATTTCCCTTCAGGGGTATGCAGGGGGAAGAAAGAAGTGTAACAGATTTCCTGGAAGGTGGGAAATCAGGGTATATAAAGGGTGTGCAAACAAAGAGAAGGATTGGGGATGCAGATTCGAATATGGAGACTGGATAGAGAGAGAGGTTCAGTGGAGGAGAGATGGGAATCGGCCATCTTGTAAAGATGTGAGCCATGTGAGCTTGGCCACGTGGCCACCGAGGGCCTTTAACCCTCGGCTGACCCAGGCTGGCAGCATGTGTGCTGAAAGCAGTTAAGGAGTTTGCAGATTTGAACTCCGTGTTGGAGTTTGCTTTGCTGAGTTTGATTTGTGTCTGAAAGAGGCCGTGCAAAAGTTAGGCCTGAGAAGAAAGTGAACTTTGCTGGTTTGGCACCATGGAGTTCCTGCTACCTGAAGGTGACAAGAAGACAAGCGTGGAAG
>PVHY01007561.1:0-66771 GCA_004024945.1 Uropsilus gracilis
CCGAAAAGATAGTTCTGGGGCCTCAGGGGGCTCATGTCCATGTCCATCGAATCTTCCATGGGGTGGTGGCACGCACTTAGGTGGGAGAGAAGGCGGGCTGAAATAAGACTACTGTCCGTAAGAACAGCCGCGCAGGACGGAATCACACCAGGGAAAGGACGCGGGCTCCCTGCGCACATATATAGCATCTTGAAAATATCGCGAGAACTCTCCAAATCCCGTCTCCGCGCGCGTGCTCGGGAGCCCCCTCCCCGCACGGTCGCCCTCATGCGCAAGCGCTCTCCAACCTCACTCTTTTCTACCTCGCCCCCCCACCTCCGCCAGGTACTTCGCGCGCTCCCACTGAGCAGGCGCAGTCCTACTTCGGCCCCACCCCTCAGCCGCCAACCGCGGAGCGCAAGCGTGCTTCCCCGTGGTAGCGCGCGCCCACCCCCCTCCAGCCCTTTCTCGTCTTCCCTTGCTGAGGCGCGCGGGCCTCGGGCCAAGAGCTTGCGCAGCCCATCCTGCAAAATGGCGGCGGCGGCTTTTTGCTGTGTTCGGTGTAAAGCGCAAAGCTGGTTGTAAACGCCCCAGAGAGCAACTCCAGTCACCTCTCCTCCATCCCTCGTGTCTCACAGACCTACAAGCTGAATCATAACCACGTCGGGATTTCTGACTTGCCTGAAAACCTGACCTTAGAGTTCATTGTTTCCCCAAAGTTAAAATTTCGAGTGTCAGAGAGTGCATGGATCAAGAATTGTTCTTTGTTGGGGAGAAACGATGTGGCTGCTGGCCGATCAGAGTTAGCGGATTTTTATAGCGTTGTCCTTTCTGTGGAAACGTCCGAAGTTGAAACCCCTCGTCTTAGGAGGCCAGAAGGTGACTGATTAAGCCTTTTCCCTAAGAGCAGGGTTGGAACAATGCCTGAGGCATTGATCCAAACAGGTTATTTGTCCACAATGTGTCCCAGGTAAGGTCCTGTGAGGTAGATGTGACTACCCCACTTCACACAAACGGACAAAGAAATGAAGTAAGATAGTAAAACGGACGGACTAACGCAACTGGCTCTTCTGGCTGCAAGTTCAATACTAACATCCTTCTGAAGTTTGGGAGGATTATGTGGGTCCTTTCAAGACAGTTCTTAACCTTTAACATCCCTAAAAATATTTCGACTTGTAAAGAAATCATAGAACATGTAAGAAATGCATAAACCTAGATTAGAAAGGGAATGAGCCTAGAGGTTGGCATTTTAAACTGGGGGCTATACCTTGTCAAACTAAGGACCTCCATAACCCCAGAGCACTGGTGCACTTAGAGATCCCCCTAATTTCATTATATATCAACAGATCAAACAATTGAGAAATACTGTGAAGAATTAAATGTGACAGCAGTACCCCCTACCCATTTTTCTCCAACACCATCTACTTAGTAAGATAAAATACACAATCAAAGTTACTCTGTGTATTATAATTAAAATCAAAACTAAATTTAGAGAAATCAATGCAACAGTAGGTGAAAAGGCCAAACCCTTCCCTGCCTTTTCCCAATGGCCAACTGAAGAAGAATCTTCACCATCCTCGTTCTTGGATCTTTAGCAGAGTCTGTCCAATTACTGGAGTGACTTCTGAGATTGGAGGGTTATATAAAGAGACTAAGAAAAGGTCTTTGATAGCTGTGATTGAGGAGAATTGTGAATTTAGAATGAGAAAATCTGGAGGAGCTTCTGGAGAGGGGAGGAGAATGGTTTACAGTTCTTTGAATCCCTGTAAATAAAAGTTGAAACTACTTTGTAATTCCTGAATTCTGAACTATGAATACTCAAATGCAGCTCTGTACAGAGCCTGTGCTCAGTTATGTTAGTAATTGCATTTATTTTAATATTTAAATGCCTAGTCTAAGTATGATCTCATAAAATCACTTTTAAAAAATTGCAGTTTTCAGAATACAAATATAATGAATACTCATCATCTTTTTAATAAATTACAATTATTTCAGCCTATACAAGTGAAATAAATATAGGCTTACAGAAAGAGGGACACTTTCCATGTCCTAATTCCTATTTCCTAGGAATTGCTATTAACTCTGTAATTATCCTTCCAGATTTTTGTTTACTTTCTTTGCAAAGATACTTCATAGGTGGCACAACTACCTCCTGTATGTCTTCTGAGTATAATATCTGGTTGTCTCTTTGTGATGTAAATTAAGGTATTGTTAACACAATTTTTCCTTTGTAATTATTCTCCATTCACCTAAGAATTTTAACCCATTATTGTCTAAGTTCATTATTTCAATCACTCCATTCCTCTACAATTTATTAACTTGAATTCTTCTATAAAGTAGACTTTTCTCTTATTGACTCTTTGATTACACTGAAAGAAAAATAGATCACAAATGGCTGTATCTTATTTTTTATCAATTTGTTTTCAAAAGAATAGAACCCTATCTCCAAAGTGACTAATTTTTTTCATATTTTTATACACATGAAACTAGTGTTTTAATTTATTTCTTTTTTTTTGGTTCTTAGAATAACACATTGAACCGGGAATAATGCATTTGACCAGGTAACCTTCAAGTTTACCTGGATGTCTTTATGAAGTGAAATGACTCCAGTAGTCTTTGATAGCCTTCTTACTTAGGTAAGAAGAACAGAGTTTTCTAGACTCACTTTATACATTTCCTGCCTCTGACCTAAATTCAGTCATTACTTCAAGAATCTCTCTTCTTTTAGTGGGAAGTGGTATTGCAGATCACATTCTTTGTGTGAAAGGTGCCACATTGCTCCCAAGTTGATTGTTTTTCTAGGACATTTCAGTGGACAGAGCTAAAAACTGCTCTTCTAGATGAAAGATAATATACTATCCTCAGGGACCAGCTGGAGCAGCCAAGAAGGGGAGGTGCTGGGTGACCCCTGGGGATTACAATGATGTGAAATATATATATATATTATTTATATAATTAGAACATAATAAAGTACTATTATAGTAAAAAAAAAATACTGTCCTTAGTGGTTTGCTTCTTCCCTTTCCTTTTTACCCCACTCACTTTTTACCATAGGGTGATGTCCTGGACATCACCCCACAGTACTATAAAAAGACTTTTTTACATTCTATTTTACACCTGTAGAAATGGCTTTTACCTAATTTGCTTAACCTGTTTCCTGTTAAGCATTTAGGTTGTTTCCAATTCTGTACTGTTGTAATCAGTAAAGCAATGAATTGCCTTGGTATTCATCCTTTTGTGTCTTTACCAGGTTTGGGTGGCATTATGAGTCACCTTCCGTCTGTGTTTATAGTTGGAATGGTTGACAAGTGATATTTTCATATGAAATGTGGTGGGTAGAGGAGAAGCAGCAGTCATTTTGGTTTTTATGCCTGGAAGGTTGCAATGGATATTTTTAGGGCTCATATTCATGGTGGCTTATATTCTCTTTTACTCATCTGGCCTTGGGCTAAATCTAGGTTGCACCTTCTCTTCCATTCTCATTCTGTTTCTGTTTCTCAGGCCTTGTATTCTCTAGCTCACTGAGAAGAACACCACCCTCACAGCAGGTCTGGAGAGCTGCCCCCTTCACCCAGGTTCCTGAGGGAACCCGCGTGACCTTTCCCCTCCCCAGGTGAGATGACAGAAGTCACTGGTGCTGGCACCAGGCCTTTGGGAGGATCCCTTCCTTGCATCACTGTTGAAGCAGATCTAGAGAGCTGCCCCCTTCACCCAGGTTCCTGAGGGAACCCACCCGACCTTTCCCCTCCTCAGGTGAGACACCAGAAGTCACTGGCACTGGCACCAGGCCTTTGGGAGGGTCCCTTCCTTGAGTCGCTGTTGCTGCAATCCGGAGAGCCACCCCATTCACCCAAATTAGTAAACTAAATTACAGATCTACTCACAATCTGGAAAACATTACTATCAACATGCCAACCAACACCAGAGCCATGGTTTCTCAATATGTAGAACAAGTCAGAAAGCAAAATGCAGTAAGGAGAAAAACTGTAGACATGCAAGCAAGTCCTACAGGAAGTAGCCCATCACCACCAAAGAAAAGACAATCTCCAGAAAACACCAAGGAAGACATTGAAGAAATAATGTGTATCTCAGATAAAGATTCCAAAATCAACATGTTAAATGCACTCCAACAGATAAGAATCAGAAAAAAAGGACAACAGAATGATAGAAGCATTTAATGCACTAAGGAAAGAAGTAGAAAAATATAAAAAAGAAAATATCATTATGTATAACCTAATCAACAAACTGATGAAAATGAATCCCTAAAAATGAAATTTAAGGAGACCCAGGATTAAGAGTTGCAAAAGATGAGCTCAAAAATTCAGGAAAAAGCCATGGAAGCAGATTAGATGAAATAGAAGAGTGAATCAGCACACTTGAGGATACTAGAGAGGACGAAGAAAGAGAGAAAAACAAAGTAAGAAGACTGAATCAAAGCTCAGAGATATGTCAGATTCCTTAAAGAAAAGAAACGTAAGAGTAGTAGGAATCCCCGAAGGAGAGGAGAGAGTCATGGGAACTAAAAGGCTTTTCAATATAATAATAGAGGAGAACTTCCCAAATCTGAAGAAAGAAATGAAAATAGATATAGGGGAAGCAAAATGGACACCAAACTACTTAATGAAAGAAAAGCCACAGCGAGACACATCATTGTAAAACTTCTAAGAACCCAAGGTAAGGAAAAAAATGGAGAATGGCTAGAGAAAAGAAACAGCTAGCCTACAAAGGAAAATCCACTAGACTGACCTCAAATTTTTCTGAAGAGTGTTCCAGGCAAGGAGAGAATGGAGTCACATCTACCAAAAAAAAAAAAAAAATCCAAAAAAAAAGAAGTGCCAGCCAAGAATACTCTACCCTGCAAAGCTATCCTTCCTCTATAAAGGAAAAATTAAAACCTTCTCTGACAAGCAAAGTCTCCAGAAATTTGCTACCACTAAACCTCCACTCCAAGAAATTTTGCAGGAGGCCGCAAGATAAAAGCCATAAGAACAAATAAAAGAAACAAAAAAGAAACCAAATCAAAACCCCAAAATGACCACCAGGAAACCGTTAGAATCTCAAACATCAATAATCACCCTAAATGTCAATGGACTAAACTCAGCAATTAAAAGACGAAGAGTTGCAGACTGGGTCAGAAAACAGAACCCAACATTTTGCTGCCTCCAAGAAACACATCTGATCTCTAAGGATAAGCATAGACTGAAAGTGCAGGGTTGGAAAACTACACTACAAGCAGATGGCCCCCACAAGAAAGCAGGGGTTGCCATTCTTATATCAGACAGGCAGACTTCAAATTAAAAAAGTGACAAAAGATAAAGATGGCCACTACCTAATGGTTAAAGGGTCAATTCACCAAGAAGACATAACAATAGTCAACATATATGCACCTAATGAGGGAGCACCAAAATTTATAAAACAACTACTAGTAGAACTGAAATCAAATATTGATGAGAATACATATGTGGTAGGAGATTTTAACACACCACTCTCACCAAAAGACAGATCAACAAAACAGCAACTACACAAAGACACAAAAGCTTTAAAGGAAGATCTAGACTAAATGGACCTAATAGATATATACAAGACACTACACCCTCAAGGAAAAGAATACACTTTCTTTTCAAATGCACATGGTTCATTTTCTAAAATTGACCATATATTAGGCCACAAAACAAACCTGAGCAAATACACAAAGATTAAAATAATACCAACCTTTTTCTCTGGTCATAAAGGCATCAAACTAGAAATCAACAATGAAAAGAAAATAAGGAGAGTAAACACTACATGGAGACTGAACAGAGGCTTTGGAAGATCACTGGGTAAAAGAGGAAATCAAAAGAAGAAATTAAGACATGCATGGAGACAAATGACAAAGATGACACAACATTCCAAAATGTGTGGGATGCAGCAAAATCAGTATTAAAAAGAAAGTTCATAGCAATGCAGGTCCAAATAAAAAGAATTGAAACAGTCCAAAGAAATACTCTAATCTTCCAAGCTGAGGACCTAGAAAAAGAGCAACAAAAAATTCCAAAACCCAGCAGAAGACAAGAAATAACAAAAATAAAAGCAGAGACTAATGAAATAGAAACCAAAAAGACCATCAAAGAAGATAAACAAAACCAAAAACTGGTTCTTTGAAAAAATAAATAAAATTGATAACCCCCTTGCAGGCTTACAAATAAATGAAGAGAGAAAACTCAAACAGGATCATAAACGAAAAGGTAGATATTACAACAGACCCAGCAGAAATCTAAAAGATAGAGACTACTACAAACATCTATACGCAAACAAATATAACAACGTGGAAGAGATGGACAAACTCCTAGAACAATGCAGTCATCCAAAATTGAACAAAGAAGAAATAGAGAACTTGAACAGGTCAATCACAAGCAGTGAAATTGAGGCAGTCATCAGAACTCTCCCTAAAAACAAGAGCCCAGATCCAGATGGTTTCACAAATGAATTCTACCAAGCTTTCAAAGAGGAACTAACACCGGTACTGTTAAAACTCTTTCAAAAAATTGAGAAAGAAGGAAAGCTAACAAATACCTTCTTTGAAGCAAACATTACACTAATTCCAAAACCAAATAAAAGTAGTGCAAAGAAAGAGAACTACAGACCAATCTCCCTAATGAACACAGATGCAAAAATTCTAAACAAAATCCTGGCAAACCAAATCCAACATTGCATAAAAAGAATTATCCATCATGACCAAGTGAGATTCATCCCAGGGGCACAGGGATGGTTCAACATCTGAAAATCAATCAACATATTCCATCACATCAACAAAGAGAAAAGCAAAAACCATATGATCATATCTATAGATGCAGAAAAAGCATTTGATAAAGTTCAGCATCCTTTCATGATGAAAGCCCTGGAAAAAATTGGTATAAAAGGAACATACCTCAACATAATAAAAGCTATATATGACAAACCTATAGCAAATATCATCCTCAATGGGGAAAAACTGAAACCATTTCAATTAAGGTCTGGACCAAGGCAAGGATGCCCACTCTCTCCACTCCTTTTCAACATATTTCTGGAAGTCCTAGCTAGGGCAGTAAGACAAGAGAAAGACATAAAAAAAAAATCCAAATAGGGAAAGAAGAAATAAAGTTATCATTATACATGGATGATATGATACCATATGTAGATAACCGAGAAAAACTGACAGAAAAGCTAATGGAAATAATAAACCAATTCAGTAAGGTAGCCAGACACAAAATGAACACACAAAAATCAATAGCATTTATATATGCAAAGAATCAATAATAATAAGAAGAAATTTAAAAAAAAACACTCCACTTACCATTGCACCACAGAAAATAAAATACTTGGGAATAAACCTAACAAAAGAAGTAAAAGACCTATGCAAAGAAAACTATAAAACATTCTTAAAAGAAATAGAAGATGATGTTAAAAAATGGAAAGACATTCCCTGTTCATGGATTGGAAGAATCAACATTATCAAAATGGCCATACTACCAAAGGCAATCTACAGATTCATTGCAATTCCAATAAAGTTCCCAATGACATATTTCAAAGAGACAGAACAAAAATTACTGAAATTCATATGGAACAACAAAAGACCCCGAATAGCCAAAACCCTTTTGACAAACAGAAGAGAGAATGGAGGCATTATTATGCCAGACTTCAAACTATACTACAAAGTCATAATACTTAAAACAGCATGGTAGTGGTACAAAAACAGACAAACAGACCAATGGACCAGAATCGAACACCCAGAAATAAAACCACACATATATGGTCAACTAATCTTTGACAAAGGGCAAAAAACACACTCTGAAAAAAGGATAGCTTCTTCAGTAAATGGTGCTGGGAAAACTGGATAAAGACATGTAAAAAAAAATGGACCAGGACAACACCCTCACACCTTGTATGAAAATCAACTCAAAATGGATAAAGGACTTGAAAGTGAGACCTGCAACCATAAAATACATAGAGGAAAACCTGGGCAAAACCCTTCATGAATTTCACCTCAGAAATTCATTTTTGGCTGGCAAAAAGATGAAGGAAAACATAAACAGCTGGGACTATATCAAACTAAAAAGTTTCTGTACAGCAAAAGAGACATTAAACAAAACAAAAGAAACCCAACTGACTGGGAGAAAATTTTTGCCTCCAGACAAGTGACAAGGGTCTGATAACAAAGATCCACAAAGAGCTCCTACAATTCAACAAAAACAAAGCAAAAAACCCAGTAAAAAAATGGGAAGAAGAACTAAAAAGACATTTCACCAAAGAGAGATACAGATGGCTAATAGGCATATGAAAGAATGTTCCATGTCATTAATAATCAGGGAAATGCAAATTAAAACCACACCAGTAAGAATGGCCGATATAAATAAAATGACAACAAGTGTTGGCGCAGATGTGGAGAAAAAGGAACTCTGTTACACTGCTGGTGGGGGTGCAAACTGGTCCAGCCACTATGGAAGACTGTGTGGAGAACCCTCAAACAATTGAAAGTGGAATTATTATTTGACCCAGCAATCCCACTACTGGGAATCTACCCAGAAGACATGAAAACATTAATTCAAAAGGACACCTATACACGCATGTTTATTGCAGCTCTGTTTACAATTGCCAAGGTTTGGAAACAAACCAAATGCCCCCAAACCGACGATTGGCTGAAAAAAATGTGGTATATGTACATGATGGAATACTACACATCAATCAAGGAGGACAAACGTTATTTGCAGCAACATGGATGAAACTAGAAGGACTCATATTAGCAGAAATAAGCCAAAAAGAAAAAGAAATACAAGATGGTCTCATTTATATGATGGATATAAGGGAAAACAAATAAGAAAAATTAGAAACAACCAATGGGACTGAAAAATGGAGCAAGAGAGGAGGAGAGGGAAAAAGGCAGGGGAGGTGAAGGGCACAAAAGAGTAGGATGGTTAGCAGGTGTTAGGGAAGTGGGAAAGCCCCGGGGTACACAATAATGTAATATAAATACACATATATGTAAAATTAAAAAATTTTAATTTAATTAAAAAAAAACTAGCCATCACAGAGATAGTTGACATTCTCTGTGGATATCTCTTCTATCCTATTCCCCATTATACATTCCCAGAAATAATAATCAATACACTGAATTTGATGTTTGTCTTTCCTGTGGTATTTGAAACTTTTAAATCATATATCAGTAAATAATATATTATTTTGCATGATTATAATTTTGTAATTATGGTATTGTAATATGTATACCTATCTGTATGTAACTTGCTTTCTTCCCACAAAATTTTTTTAAAATAAATGAAAGAACACCACCTTGTGCAAGCTATCCAGTTCTCTTTTGAAAGCAATGAGGACTGGTACAAGTTTTGTTTTTTATCCTGAGCTTCAGTTTTTGTTTATGGTTGTTGGCTTATTTTTTATTTTTTTTTTTAGACTAGGTCTCGCTATTTTTGCCTGTGGAACCACAGGCTCACCTTGCCCGGGATACCACAGACTCAAACAATCCCCAGCCTCAGCTTCCCAGGTAGCTGGGACTACAGGCGCGCGCCACCATGCCTAGTTATTTTTTGGGACTGTGTTGCCCCAAGCGGGACTCGAACCACGATCCCTAACCCCAGCCGCTTCATAGGCTGAAGGTTACAGGCATGCGCCACCGTGCCCAACTTTGTTGGCTTATTTTTGTCCTCCCTTTTTTTTTTTTTTTTTTTACATCTACTTATGTTTCCTCACTGCTTGCCCTGCACACTTATATGTAAACAAAACCTTACAAATACTTTAACTAGCTTCTACAATACATATGATTTTTGCAAGATGTTACCCATTCCCTTTATGTAAGAAGTAAAATTTTGCATTGTTACCATCCTGTTCATTCGTAGTATCATCTAGAAATAAGTTGTCAAGATTTCAGATCTTCGCCAATCTTATACATAAGTAATGTTTTCTTGATGTAGTTTCAATTTATGGTAATCTTATACCTTTTTATTTAACCATTTTTACATTGCTGGACTTTTGCATTATTTTTAACTTTTCAGTGCCCTGAACTAAAAAATAATAAACATCCTCAAGCCTGCATGTATTCTTGAAAGTTAAATCTCCAGCTCGATACCGTTACTTTTGTTTTTAAAGAAATGAATTATATATAGTAAGTTTCACCTTTTTTTTTTTTGAGAGTACACTCTACAAATTTTGACAAATGCAGACAGTTGTGTAACTACCACAAGAATTGTTCCAACACCACACACACACGCACACACACACACAGACACACACACACAAATCCTTCAGACCGCTATAGAAAGACTTCCTCCTACCTCCTGACCCTGACAAACACTAATCTGTTTTTCCTCACTATAATTATACCTTTTCTAAATTATCATTTAAGTGAAATCATATAGTACACTGACTTTTGAGACTGGCTCTTCACTTAGCATAATGAATTTGATATTCATTCATCTATCGATACATTATTTTTTTGCTAAGTAGTATTTTTATGTATTACCACAATTCATTCATCAGATGAAGGATATATGAATTGTTTTCAATTCTAGTGTTAAAAATAAAGCCCCTTTGTAACCTGTTATACTGTTTTTTATGTAAATATCAGGTAAACCCATATTTAACCTTACAGGAAACTGCCACAGGTTTTCTAAATGGCAGTAACAATTTATAGTTTCACTACCAACCAATGCTTAAGAGTAGTAGTTGCTTTTCAAAGTTGTTTCACTAGTTCTTCACTTATATTTACTCAGGTATAATTGATATTAATATAATTGCACATGTTAAAAACAAACAAAAAATAAGAATTTGTTAAAAATGTTTAAGTGTACGAACTGATCAACTCTAACCTATATAGATACTCTTGAAACCATTGGCACAATCAAGAAAATAAACTTCACTTGCCCCAACAACTTCCTTATACCCTTTTTACTGTCCCTCTCTGCACTCACCCTAAATCCCCAGGAGATGTCTATTCTGTTTTCTATACTATGGATTAGTTTTATTTTCTAGAGTTTTATGTATATGGAATCATACTCTTTTCTCTTGCTTTTTTCAAGTGGCATAGTTTTTTTGAGATTCATTCTGAGTAGTATTCCATTGTACGGCTATGTCAACATTTATTTTCCCATTCCCTTAATAATACTTATACTGTTTACAGTTTTAGATAATTATAAACTTAGGCACAAGTCTTATGTAGGCAAATACTTTCATTTCTCCTTGATAAGTAGATAGGAGTAGAAATGCTATTTCGTATGGTAGATCTATGTTTTACTTTGTAAGAAACTGCCAGATTGTTTTCCAGAGTTTCTGTATCACTTTACATTGACACCAACAGTGTGTGAGAGTTTCAACTCCTACATATCCTTGCCAAACCTTTTTAATTTTAGATATTTCAGTAAGTGCATATAGGCATCATAGTGTAGCTTTAATTTGCATTTCCTTAGTGACTAAGGAAGTTAAACATCTTTCTGTGTGCTTATTTGCCATCTTTATAGTGCTTTTGATGAAATATCTGTTCAAATTTCCTGTCTATTTAAAATAATTGTACTGTTTCTTGTTACTGAGCTTTAAGAGGTTTTTATATATTATGGATACAAGTCCTTTATCATCAGTGTTATTTACAAATATTCTCTCCTAGCCTGTGAAAAGAGTCTGTGTGTTTTCATTCCCTTAACACTATCTTTTGAATAGAAGTGTTTGTTTTTGATTAAGTCCTACTGATAACATACATTTTTTATTAATACATCATGCTTTTAATATAACAACTTAAAAATCTTTAATCAAATGTCAAAATTTTTCATGTACATTTTCTTCTAAAAGTTTTTTTCTTTCAGTGCTGTCTGAAAGATATCACTGTGCTGTCTTGTGGCCTGCTTTTTTTCTACCAAGAAGTCTGCTTTTTTAAGTTTATTCCTTTCTATTAATGTCTTTTTTTGACTGCCCTTAAAGTTTCTCTTTATTCCTGATTTTAAACAATTGAGCCATAATGTGCCTTGCTATAGTTTATTTCCTTTCTTTTACCTGGGTATTCATTGAGTTTCTTGGAGCAATGAATAGTTTCTATCAAATTTGAAAAATAAGTTATTTTATTTAAAATATCTTCCTCTCCCCTTTTTAAAATCTCCTCAAAGACTCCAATTACATATATATTAAGTTGCTTGAGTTATCATGCAGTTCACTGATTTTCTGTTGATTTTTTTTCTGCCGTTTCGCTCATGTTTTATTTTTTATAGTTTCTTTACTATGTTATCTCAAGTTTACAAATCTTTTTTTATTCATTATCCAATGTGCCTGTTATCCTGTTCAATGTGTTTTTCACTTCAGACATAGTTTTTTAATCTCTAGAAGTTCTGTTTGAGTTTTTTTATATCATTTATGTTTTCCCTTATAATACCTACATTTTCCTCAACCTTCTTGAGAAGAACTTTTAATGTCTTTGTCTACAATTTCTATCTATTGTATCTCTGAATCTCTTCCACTGACTCATTTTCATCCTCATTGTGTACTGAATATCTCTTCTTTGCCACCATGTCATTTTTGGTTGGGTGCTGGGCATTGTGAGTTTTACCTTGATTGATGCTGAGTATTCTTGAGTTTGTACAAACATTCCTAAGTTTTGTTCTGTCAAACTACTAGGAGACTTGCAATGAGTTTAATTTATTTTAAGTACTGTTTTCAAATTTCACTTGGTGAAATAAAAACTGCCTATAAACTAAGGCCAGCTTTTTCCTCCTCTCGTGAGACACAGGCCCTTCTGGATACTCTGCTTGATATTCTGAGTAGTATGAGGCTTTTACCACTCTCACTTGTGGGAATTCCAACTATTTCAACCCTTACGTGAGCTGCAGGTATTGTTCTGTGCATTCTTCTAGAGTGATTTTTTTCGCCACCTCAAGTGTTTGCTCACTTGCATAGACTGATCAATCATCAGCTAAAAGATTAGAGAGAACCCTCTATAGATCTATGTGTGCATGAGCATGCATGCGCATGTGTGAGTGTGTGTGTGTGTAACTTTCTTTTCTCAATACTCTAGCGTACAAACTCTAGGCACTTTTGCCTCCCCAAACTTCCATTTCTATCTCCCTGACTTGGTCACCACTGGGAGGAGAAAGGAGAGAGTTAAAAAAAGGAAAAAAAGAAACAAAAATAGTGGACTGATAAAAACAGGCCCATGTGGCCGGACACAGTGGCATGCACGTGTAAACAACAGCTTATGGAGTTGCAGAGGGATCTAGGGATCATGGTTCAAGTCCCACTCGGGGCAACAAAGCGAGACCTAGTCCCGAAAAATAGCTGGGTATGGTAGCATGCCTGTAATCCTAGCTACCTGGGAAGCTGAGGCTGGGGATTGCTTGAGTCTGTGGTACCCTGGGCAACATGAGTCTGCAGTACCACGGGCAAAAATAGCGAGACCTAGTCTCAAAAAAAAATAAGCCCATATGGCCTGCCAGGGGACACCCCCTGGAAGAGAGAGCTGGCAGAGACATAGCTGAGTGTGGAGTTGGTTGCTGGAATGGCAGGCCAGGGGTGACCAGGGCCTGCTGAGGTCAGGCCTGGTGGATTTGGCCTGATGCCACCGAAGGCAGGCTTGGTAAAGGAAACTCTTGGAGCTGCAGCAAGACGGCATACTTGGAAAGCTGAGTTTGCATCAGCATCTGTTGGAAAATTTGAAGAGCCTTAGAGAAGTAGAGCAGCTCAGAATACTGGAGAGAGAAGAAGCAAAGAAAAGATGCTGGAGAAAGACTGGACTTTGCAGGAATGCCTAAGGTTTGGAGGGGCACCATGTTGGACATGTGTTTGGGACTTTTGGACTAAACAGTACTTGGGGTAAAATAACCGGTCACTTGTGGCATTACAGACTTTTCATTTTCCTGGTTAATTTTCCTTGTTAATAAAAACCCTGTTGTTAAACTGCATTTGTCTGGCAACTGCTACGCATGGGGGATACCAACCTGAGGGAACCTGATCAGCAGAAATCACATTTTAAAAGCTTTTTTTCCTGTGGCTTGTTGGTTGGCAATTTCTGCCCATTTTTGATCAATCTCAGTTGTACCAATTTGCATTCCTGTCCACAAATACATCAGAATTGCCTTTCTCCACATCCTCACTAACATTTGTTATCTTTCTTCTTTTTGATAATAACATTCTAACAGGTATAAGATGAGATCTCATTGTGATTTTGATTTCCATTTCCCTAATGATTGGTGATGGGAAGTAACTTTTCACATCCTATTGGCTATCTATACTTCTTTGGAAAAATATCTGTTCAGATTCTCTGTGTAGTTTTAATGAAGGTTGCTTGGTTTTCTGCTGTTGAGTTTTTTCAGTCATTTATATATTTGGGATATTGGCCGCATTTGGGATATTGGCTGTTTATCACATACATAATTTGAAAATATTGTCTCCCATTTTATAGGTTTCATCACTTTTACAATTAAGGTTGGAAGTTGCAGTTTCCTCCAAAATTTTCCAGTAGGAAAAAAAAAAACCTGTTTATTATATCACTGCTATTTTAGAAGCCACTTTTCATTGTAATATGGGTAATTTTTGCCTTATCTCCTTTTAGCCTATCAGAACAAGATTTATGGAGTTGAAATACTCACTTTGTGTCCATAAGACAAAAAGCATAAGGATAGAAACCAATATGTTAAAGAGAACAGAGTACAATTTGAAAGAACTGGTTCTCCATCGTCTTGTGGAGCATCTGAGTCAATGTAAAGCAATGTTTCCTCTCATCTTGTTACTGGGTAAGGGAATGACCCTTTTAATTTAGTCAGTGAGGGTTCTTCTGCCCACATGCAAGCAGTTGCCCAGAGATCAGACTTTCATGGTAATGCAGCCGGGACCCCAATATGGGCAGCATTAAAATTTAGGTATTGTTGCCATTAACAGTTGTCTGAAAAACACAGAGGTAAAAGATGGCCTAACAGAATAAGGGTACTTTCTTAGTTGCAAATCCCAGGTGTAGAAGAGAAAATATGTCACTTACAGGGTGCGTAGGGGGAAATTGGAGCTTTTGGCTTTTAGGAGAGGAAGAAGAGAAAAAAAGAGAAAAAAGGAAAGAAGTAGAGATTGGACAGAGACACTTTTGGGGAGAGGAGAGATGAGAATGATGGACTGGGAGGCTGAGTGATCAGGCTGGGCAGAAGCCCCCTGGAAGAGTAAGCTGGTGGTGGCAAGGAGCCATGGTGGCCGGCAGAGCATTAATAGGGTGGCCAGTATGGAGAGTGGCACCATAGCAAGGTGACATGGAAAGCTGGTCAGGGATTTGGAAAACTGATTTCTGTATCAGCAATTGTTGAAAAGGTTTGAAGAGCCTTGGAGAAGCAGCTCAGAACATTGGAGAGAGAAGAAGCTGGAGAAAGACTGAATTTTGTAGTGCCTGCCTCAGCTTTGGAGGGGCTAAGGAGCACCATCATGGTCATATATCTTTGGGACCTTTGGAACTAAAAATGATAACTGGGGTAAGATAACTGACCACTTGTGGCTTTAAGAACTTTTTTTTCCCCTGTTAATATTCCCTTGGAAATAAATCCTGTTGTTAAACTGCACTTTTGACTGGCAACTGCTACGTGTGAGTGGTACAAACCTGAGGGAACCTGGGAGGGAACCAATTTCAGCAAGAGTAAACACTTGAGCTTATTTACAAATAGGAGAAGACAGGCCGGGCACGGTGGCTCGTGTCTGTAAGCTTCAGCTTATGAAGCGGCTGGGGCTAGGGATTGCGGTTCGTGTCCCACCTGGAGCCCATTGCAAGACCTAGTTCCAAAAAAAATAGCTGGGCATGGTGGTGCATGCCTGTAATCCCAGCTACCTGGAAGCTGAGGCTGGGGATTGCTTGAGTCTGTGGTACCCCGGGCAACATGAGTCTGCAGTTCCGCGGGCAAAAATAGCGAGACCTAGTCTCAAAAAAACAAAAAACAAAAAACAAAACAAAACAAAAAAAAAACAAATAAGAGAAGACAAACTAAAAAAGAATCTAATAGTCCATAACCTCACAAGTATCCCAAACAGAAAAGAACCCCACTTCTGCTCCTCAGGGACCTGCATGGGTTTTACCTCAGTCTTAGTGCAGTCCAGTCAGAAACCACCAGTTCACATCCTGTCTTCTTGCCCTCAGTCACTGTAGCAAGTATGGAGTGAATTCTGCAACCAATATGAAGTTCAACTCGGCTCTGGCACTCTCTCTCTCTCTCTCTCTCTCTCTCTGTCTCTCTCTCGTTCTCCTCTCAGGATCATCAGGGCAGCTCACACTCTGTCTTGAACATCTCCTCTCTGCCTTCATCCAGCTCCTGTCCTTTGAAGCCTGGAACACTGGAAGTCCCAAGAGATTCAACAGCTCCCGTGTTCTTTTCTTTCCAAAGCAAAACTGTCAGCTCCTGATGCCAGGAGTTAAGTTAGCATTGTATTGATCAAGCCCTCCTTAAAGTTATAATATCAAGGTAAAAGAAGGAAGTAACCTTATACCTCCAGGTTTTAGGTCATTCTTAACCAGTGTGTCTTCCAGACACATGTAATTGTGATGTCTAAGCTCTACCAACTAATAACATTGCCAATATTGGGCTCCTAGTTTCAATCTTACTACATGAGAAAGAAAAGAAGAAAATTCCATATTTCTCTTAGTCATTCAACATATTCCTAACTGATTAAGTTGTCCAATATACAAACACATATCAGCCAAAACAAGCACATAACCCACCTATGATGCTTACAGTGTAAGGAGGTAAATCGTTCCTATCAAGGATGCAGATATAAAGAAAAGAATTGAGAATTCCAGAAGCACTGCCTAGATGCCAGGCTCCAGCACTCAGAGACAGGGCACAAGGAGGTACTTTCTGTGGAGGTGAAATTTGGACTGATTCCTGAAGCATCAATGGAGGTGGATTATGTTCTAGGTCCACAAAAGAAAATGAGCAAATAAAAAAAGTGAGCACAGAACATGTTGAGCCCCAGAAGTCATTCTTTTGCCTTTTAGTAAAATCAGAGTTAGGAAACAAACAAACAAAACAAAACAGGAAAATAAAGCTAGGTCTAAAACATGGAATATACTTGAATACCAGATTAAAGATTTCTATAAGCCACCAAGAAGATCTTTAAAAAGAAACTCTCGTTAAGATTAATCTGTCAAGCGGAGATTGAGTTCCCTGCCTGATAGGCCCGCATCTGGGACAGGGTCCCACAGCACTCCTGTTGAGATCTAGGCTGCCGGCAGAAATTGGAGTAGGCATCCCCCCCTGGGATTTCAGGCTGCAGGTGTCCGGGAATGGGGCAGCACCTCTGCAATGGGGAGCAGGGGGCAAGGGGGAGTCCCCCCTCTGGTCCACTGCCACTTCTATCAGATCCCACTAAGAATTGAGAAAACCAAAAATCCACTGATCAACACATAGGAGGAGAGAAGAACAAAGCCCTTGGGCATAATCATCACCTGGGTAAGACCCAAACTGAGTAAGATTGGAACCATGAGATAAGACTGGGAGACTAGTCACAGAAGTGATCTGGCAAAGAGCTTCACCTACAATGTTCTGGGGGCTAAAGAACCAAACCCCTGATCCAGAGATGCCAGCAACATGAGCAATACACCCTACTTTTGATAGGGGTGCTGTGGTGAAATTTGGGGACCATGGCCCCAGCATGGTAATGCTGCATTAAGATAACAGCCATTGTGCCCTGGTGGGTGGAGACATGGAGAATGGAAGCCAAACCTTCTCACAAGAGGAACAAAGAAAGAGAGAGCAGAGGAAGAGAGGGAGAAAGCTGGAGAAGAGGGAAAACAGAGGGACAGCAGGGAGGCTGGAGGCCTTGGAGCTGCTGCTGCCGTATGTGGCAGCAGGGTAGGGAAGGAAGTCATGCTGTGGCTTCCATCCCCATCCCGGTGAGAAGCCCAGGGAAGCATGTTGAAGAAACTTGTGACCTGTGTAAGATGATGTGGATATATGTAGTACTTGAAAACTTGCTTTAACGTTGAAACTGTGAAGCTTGAGAATTGTCTGGAGGCCTGAAGAGAATTTGGAGTGTTGCTGCTTTCATCTTGAGACATCTGAAGTGGTTGTTGCTGTTGTATCTAGTGAGTCTTGCTGGTTTCGGGTTACTTTAGAGTAGAAACTGAAAGAATGTTGGAGCTCTGTCTTTTGGAGGAGGATTAACAGCTCCATCTTGGTTTTTTCACTGAATCTGAATCTCCTGTTTTTGAAGGAACATTGATGATGCCATCTTGGTTTCTTTGCCTTGAAGTAAATGGCTGTGCCTTTTCTTTATTTAGCTTGAAGGTGGAACAGCCACTATTTTGTTGACACATGTGACTGAAGGACCCATGTGCAGTTTTTTGGACTAGAGACTGAACTGTGTGGTAATATAATCAAAGGGATCCCTTGTACTCTCAGTGACTTTTCTCTGTCTTTCAATGAGTAAATCTGTTCTTGCCCCTTTAAAGGTTAGTGTGGTCTTGCTACTGCTCAGGGTGAACCTGATGAGTAGCTGGATTTAAAGGGCCAGCTGCTCCCATCTGTAAGTTTAATTAAGCACCCTGTTTTGCTTGTTTGTCTTAGCCCATTTCACTTTCACATTGAGGGAGGAAAGACCCAGAGAAGGGGCAATGACCTCATGATAGAACTGCAAACCACTAGAGTAGAGAGAAGCTGGACAAACCTCCAGCTGGATTCTGTCCCCACTGGGGAACACCTCTAATGCCAATGGCCGAGAGTTAGGATCCCAACATCAGAGGCCGGAACTATAAGGCTCGAAAGCAGCACCCTGAGACAGAAAACAGAACAGGGGAGGCACCCAGCATGAACAAGGAGGCATGAGTCCCACTGACCACACAGGTCTGGAGAAAAGGAGACTGTTAGCTTCACCACAGGAAATGCCACAATAAAAGAGCCTGGAGAACAGCGCCACACACCTGGCCTACAAGAGGTCCCAGATGAGCTTGGACTAGTTACCCACCTCAAAATTATCCTTAGAAATTTAACCAGCATGAACTATCAAGTCCCAGGAGCTCAATTCCTCACCCAGGAAAAGAACATCTACCAGAAAATGAAGAGACCTATAGGTCAAACATTGACTAACAACTTAATGACCAACAACTTGCAGGGAGAGGGGAGTTTGAGTGACCAGAGAGGGAATGAAGGAAGGGAGGGGGGAGGATCAGTAATTATATAGTTATAGATATAAAATTATTACATAATTTATATAGTATAGTTATGTAACTATATAAGGAAGGGGATCAACAATTATACAAATATGACTGAGGTTGTAAGAAAGTAATAAAAATAAAAATTTATAAAAATTTAAAAAAGATTAATCTATCGCTAGATAGTAGCTGCAAACAGGTGCTCTTCCCATCCCAAGGCACTTAATGCACCAACTCAGAGTTCTGACTTGAATAGCAAATCACCAGTATATTCAGGTGTAGTTAATATTTTAGAGATCCTCTGCTCAGCTTCAAGTTTAAACAACAAAGTGCACAATCCATGAAACTTACTCACTAGCAGGCAGCAAACCTTCCCTACAGGCGACAACCCAGAACATATCTCCAGTCCAGGAAAAAAAAAACCTGGAGCATCAGGGAGAGAAGAGGAAAATTTCTTTGAAAGGTTCTGCTGCCCAAGAAGTGGGAGCGACTCCCTACCTTCAACTCCCAGCCAAGTCAGGTGACTCCATGAGCCCAACACTGCACTGGGCTGGAGAAAACATGGGGGGGGAACAGTTTTAGAAAACTTAACCTATACCCCTGCTGCCCAGTTCTTGTCTGGGGAAGTTTGGAAGGTTGGCCAGAACTACCTGGAAGCAGAAAGGCTGTGATAGGCTTGAACTACACTTCCAGAATTTGGCACATCCAGATTATCATGGGACAGAATGAGGTGTAGGTGGGAGGTGTGGGGTTGAACAAATTCACCAGAGACAGGGTTATGAACAGAAGAGGTTTATGTATTGAAACACATGGGTTAGGGAAGTAGCAGACAAGACAGGAGCTAAATGCTGCCCAGAGGGAGGGTCCTGAGGCTCTCTATAGTCCAGACATCATGAATTGGTTCTTGCCTAGGTTCTGAGCGATAATCCAGATTTGCATAATGGAGTATCACCTTAACTGGATTATCAGTTTAGTGGCCCAAGTTTCCAAGATAATCCAGTTCACTCCCCTTATCTGTTCAAGTCTCCTAAACTTGCCTGCTTTTCAAGAAATAGTGGCTTAATTTTAGTTTAACAATAAATACAGACTTAATCAGGTTAGAAAAGTTTTGAAAGAACCTTACCAAGAGGACATTGCCTACTGGAGTGTGGCAACCTCAGACTGCAAAAGCTAAATTGCTTTTCAAATTTTTAAAAATTACAAAACCACAAAATAAATAAATAAATAATTGCAAAAACAGGACAAAGAATTTTTGTTTATCTGTCTTTCAGATTCCTCAAGCAACCACAATAAAATTATTAAAGGCAAGAAATTGACACTGAGATCTATTATTGAATCTTTTAGTTCTCATTCAAATTTCACCAATTGTCCCAGGAATATCCAGTTTTCGGTCTAATTCATTACAGGGTCACACTGACTGTTAAGGTGGATGACTTAGTCTCCTATAGTCTGGAACAGTTCCTCATCCTTATCTTCCATGACATTGACATTGATTGACATCATCACATGACATGATGATTCAAGGTATGCATTTGTGCTTAAATCACAAAAACAATGCTGTGTCCTTATTAGTATGCCTTCACACCAGGAGGTATACATGTTCATTCCATTGCCTACGGTCTTCATTCCTATTGCGGGACCAGGGAGAAGAAGATATAGTCAACTTGGATGGGATGGAGTTCCAAGTGGAATATATAGATTTCCAGGTCTGCTTGTTTTCTCCACTACAAACTCTTCTTCCTTACAATTAATAAATACCCTCTAGAAATGAGGCAGCCTGGGTAAACTGCAAGCTGACAGGATGAGTTCTAAGTTTTGCTTGAACAGGTGAATGTCAGGGTATCAGTATTAAATAAAAAACCCTAGCCCCTACTTCTTGCCTAGCAGGCAAGTTAAGGAGACTTGGATAGATAGAGGGAACTTATAAGTTGCTGTGGGAACTGGGCCATAAGTCTGATCAGGACAGGACCAGGACACATTCTGTGTCCCGACAAGACCAGACAAGTCAGCAGGTAAGTTAGAAAATAGATCATTAAGCTCTTCTTGGTGGGCAGACATCTCCTGCTCTCTTACTAGGTATTTAAATAAATCTGATTTCCTGTTCTCCACACTCTCTGGTGTGCCTGTGCCTCTGGCCTCTGGCCAGCTCCTCCTTTTCTCCTGCTACAGTGGGCTAAATCATGAACTGGCAGCTCTAGTCAAACAATTTGACCTACCATACTGACTTTGAGGCAGCATGCTTGACAAACAGCAATGGCTCCTGACTAATGATGGTCTCATAACTTTCTCCAAGAAGATCAGAGCCTGCACACACAGTTGGGGTGGAACCCATCAGTATATGCCCAAGTACAGCCCTTTCCAGGGCAAGCTACAATGCCACTCTCTTCCCTCCTAGAGGATTTGCTCTTTGTATTTCCCCCCCTAACTCCCTTCAAGGAACAAAGCTAACTCCCTCACTGGTTCCCTTATACATGGGCAATAAATAAATTAAAAAGACCAGTGAGCCTTGTCAAGTCAGAGGTGGGAGATAAGGTCCTTTTGAACTTTGCAGGCTCTTGGAGAAGAGCTCCAGCATACCCCCTGCCACAGCCTTGGCTGCTGGTGGGGCTAGGGGGCGAGGATGAGTCCTATGTCACTGGGACCTCAGGGTCAAGGACTCTGGGTCCCGGGGTCTCAGACTGGGGGGAGCTGGCCTCTGCCTCCATGTGGGCAGGGGGTGGGTCGGGACACCTCTGCTAGGGTGTTGGTTGGGGGTGGGGGTGGGATCCCCCTGTGGTTTACTCCAACCTCAATCAAACCTGCACTAGGAATGAAAAATCCAGTCTCTCTAGCTGCCAATATAATGCAGAGGAAAGGAGGTAATAATGGCCCTGGACACACTAACTACCTGGGTAGGACAAGCAACATGTCAGGAACCACTGAGACAGGAAGGTGAAACCAGCAAATGAGATGACCTGTTACAGATTTCCATCCACATCATCTCTGGCACTAGGGAACCATACCCCAGGCCCACAGTAATGTGCAACATGAATGAGGCTCCCTCCTTTACCAATCAATAAGCTGTGGCCCCATGGAAGAACTGCTAACACAAGAGAGGAAAGGAACTGGACCAACCACCTGGGAAGTCTTTCCCCAGCAGCGAATTCCTCCACCACCAGCAGCTAGAAATTGGATTCCCAAACCCAGATATTAGAATGGCATGGCACAGAACCAGCAACATGTGACAGACACCAGAAAGGAAGTGTTCCATGTATTTGCCCTACAACAATTTCTTGACATAGTCAGCCTGATTATCTGCTTCAATTACTCCTGAAGATCCAAGCAGCCTGGTCTGTTGTCCAGGAGTGCACATCCACACCCAGGAAAAAAAGACGTAGTCCCAGAAAAAGCAAAGACTAGTGGGCCAAACATGGACCAACGGCTTGCAGTGAGAGGGGTTGGAGTCACCACAGGGGGAAAGGGGAAAAGGGAGGAGGGATGGGGGATAAGGGGTACAATACAACCATACAAATGTGACCAATATTGAAAGTTCTGCTGGAGCTCATCTCCAATATGAGAATAACAAAATTAAAATAAATAAATAAATAAAAACACATGAACAAAATGCAAATAAAAATGTAATATTGAATTGGAAAAATAAGTCTGAAAATAATGAAGTCTAATAATTTACTCATAGAATAGTGATGGTATGCTATACAAATGTAAAAAAGTAAAATTATTATTCTTGAAAACTAAAATAAATAAAAAAGAGTGCTTTGCCTGGTTCTACTATACCTTATGCTTTCAGGTGAATTATTTTCCTAGAGGCTCAAAGATCTACTCTTTTGGGTTGAGGGCTTGTAACAGAAAGATCGTTGTGACTAAGTAAATATCCCATTTCTCCTAGTAATCTTATTCATTCATTCTAACTTCCAGTCACAATTATTTTACCCAAAAGGTTATTAGCAGGTGTTTGTCAAATAATGCTTTATTATGGTTATTTCCTATTTGGAATTCAACTGTAAAGAATAGATTTCCTCCTCATCTCTGTATTTGTTCAATTACATTTTTATGTTAGCATGGACACATGGTTTTCATTTCATTCTACGGGTTATGATACATAAGGTTTATAACCATCATCTACAATGTTCTTATCATTGACCTTCTTGCTCAAATAGCCCCGTATCAAATTGCCTCCAATGGAAGATGCTCCAGTGGCCCCTGTGTCCTTTTGACATATCATTCTGTGTGTGTACAGTTCCTGCTTTCTGTTTCACACTCATCTTGTACTATCCCAGTTCCGGACTCAGTTGTTTCTCAAAGGAGCTTTGGCTCCTTTCTTTAGACAGTATTTAGAAATTCAGAGTGTATATTTGATATGCTTGTTGGTGGCAGGGCATCATCTGTCTATACATGTGCACAGTGTGTATATGTGCCTGTATGTCTGATGTGTATGCGTATACCACACGCACACACCATTAGTTCACCTCTCCAGTTTCAAACCAACACTGTAGTTTTATTCAGTATTTCCTTTCTTTATCTTTACTGTTTTCTCAAGTAGTGAGAAAACTGGCTCTTATTGTCCATGGTATATTTACTTAATTGTTCTGATACACACAAAGTAGTTTCAGAAATAGTAATCCATATCCAGGAGAAAAGCAAACTACTAAATGAAGTAAAATATTCATGCTTGGTTCTTTTTTTTCCTTTAGCCCAAAAGTATATAGTCAAGATATTCTTTTCTGAAGTTACTTTGATTAGTTCTTTCCTGCCCTCTCTCAGCAGATTATGTTATTGATTTGTCACACAGTTGGTTCATTTGTTTTGTATTTGCATTTAGAACTTTATCCCTTCCATGTTGATTATATTTTGTGCATGTTTTTCACATACAAAACATTTGCATGACTCAAAAAGAACTATATAAAAAAGAACTGCTCAGAGAGATACTATTCCCTTGTTTTTTCTACCCTAGTCACTTTCACTGCCTGTAGATAGTCAGTTTCAGTAGTTTCTGGCCCAGCTTTTCTTGAGCTTCTTTCTGGGCAATTGCAAGGACACCTTATTTTAGGTAAGATGCCTGAGAAACTCACTTTGTGCAGAAAAGCAAGGGAGGAGGGCACTCCCAAAAGTCAGTAAGTACTTTCAAAAATCAAAATTAATGCCCCAAAATTTAATAATAACAATACCGAATTATTTATTTATTTATTTATTTTTGACAATACCATTTTTTAAAACAATTATCATGGCTGCACTGAACCATATTGGAATCTGAGGGAAAAAAAAAAGTGTGTCCCTGTACATACGTTTAAATGGCTAATTTTCTCCCAGAACATGAAGGCAGTTGAAAAAATAATTGAAAAATATATCAATTAACACGCAAATTATTTTACATTTAAATATTTATTCAGGGCTGGGCACGGTGGTGCGTGCCTGTAATCGCAGCCTACAAAACGCGAGGCTGAGAATCGCTTGAGTCCGCGGGTTCGAGACCCACCAGGGGCAACATAACGAGACCTAGTCTCAAAAAATAGCTGGGTGTAGTGGCACATGCCTGTAATCCTAGCTACCTGGGAGGCTGAGACTGGGGATCGCTAGAGTCCATGGTATCCCAGGCAACGTGAGTCTGCAGTTCCCTGGCCAATAAAGCGAGACCCAGTCTCAAAAATAAATGGATGGATGGATGGATGGATGGATGGATGGATGGATGGATGGATGGATATTTTATTCACACCGAAACATACCTTATTGCAATTTTCTTACTTTCCTTTGACCAGTTAGCTTTAAAATTATTTAAGATCACCCCTTGGTCAAAAGAAATGCCCCAATCTGGCAACTGGCAATTATCTCAACTGAAAATAACCAAAGAAGCAGATTTTGAAAACATCTCTCACAAGTTTGCTTTTATTGGTACAAACAGTGTATATTTTTTCAAAGTTTCATGATGGCACTCAGGAACCTGTTTAGTAGACACAAGCCTGATTTCCTATTTTCCCCTTCTTTATTTCACAAGATAGTGTACTATGGACATGTTAGCACATAATTTAAAGGTACCCCAGGGACTATCAAACTATCAATGAAAGCATGTTCTAAAAAGAGATTCTATCATCTGCACACGCAAAGACAAAGGGGACATATTCTTAGTGTGTTAAAAAAAATTTTTATAGGCCGGGCGCGGTGGCTCGTGCTTGTAAGCTTCAGCCTATGGAGCGGCCGGGGCTAGGGATCGCGGTTCAAGTCCCGCCTGGGGCCCATAGCGAGACCTAGTTCCAAAAAAAATAGCTGGACGTGGTGGTGCGCGCCTGTAATCCCAGCTGCCTGAGAAGCTGAGGCTGGGGATGGCTTGAGTCTGTGGTACCCCGGGGAACAAGAGCCTGCGGTTCCACGGGCAAAAATAGCGAGACCTAGTCTCAAAAAAAAAAATTTTTTTTATAGAATTCATGTGCATCGAGAAAGAAAAGAAGAAAGGATATTTCTAATAAAACTCTGAAAATTGCCTCTTGGACAAATGCCCAAACAAACAGGCTCAGCCTGAAATGGGGTTGTTGAAGCCTGAAAGCTTGCCACCAGTCTAAGTTACCATCTGACAGGGAAGCACAAAACAGGGGTCAGGCAGGTCTCAGAGAGCGAGGACAGAAGGAGATGCCACATCAAGATAACAGCTGCCGTTGTCTCTGCCAAAGACTAGGAGTAGCCTATGCATGTGTCTCTCATCCACATGTCTCATGTCTCTTCCACATGTCTCTGTCTCTCCTCCACATGCCTCTTTAAGTCCCTGGTTTCAATCCAACAGCAGAAAAACAAGAGAGCCTGACCCTAAATGTGTTCAGTTACAAGTCAAGCATGGTTGCTCAAGTTCACTCCTAATTCCCAGCAACAATGTTCATTCAGGTCAGATTCATAACATGCTGGGAATTACAGTCATCCATGCTTGAGAGCTCTTCATTGTGGCGATGTGGGTGCAGTCCATAAAAATGTTAGGGAAAGCTGGGAGTGGTGATGTGAGCCTGTAATCCCAGATACCTGGGAGACTGAGGCTAGGGATCACTTGAGTTCACGGGTTTGAGACAATCCTATGCAGCATAGCAAGACCTAGCCTCTGAAAAAAAAATGTCAGGGGGAAGAGCCCATCCAGGATGTCATTCACAGGCTTTGTTTCTTACTCCAACAGACACTCTTTATACTCTGATATTTTTTCATCTTGGAAATTACTCCGAGCTATATCGTAAGAGAAGTTCAGAGATGCTGAAAGGAGTGTAGGAGTGTTCTCTGAAAGGTCAGTCAGAGGACACAATGCTCCGGCCATTGTAAACTGCCATGTAAGAGACCTGTCTGGGGAGGAGACAAGAAAGCTTCCCATAAGACCAAAGGCTGGCATTTGGTTATCTGCTATAGGAGGGCATGGATCAAAGATGAAATCACCACCATCAAGTTAGACCCTGCCTTTCTTATTCCCATCCTTCCTTCCATCCTGACCCCGGAACATCCAGCAGTAGCAGGGTGCAGAGTAGGAGGCAGGGGAAGGAGAAAAGAGTATGGAAGGAAGACAAGAAAGAGGAGGAAACATGTTTGGAAATGAAAAAAAATAAAGACCATGATTTTTCACACCTACAGGTTTTCAAACCCAGATGGACCTCAGAAGCTTTTACCTGCACTGAAATTGAAGCACTGACTTAAGTCACCCCAGAGTTTTGGATCTGAAAATGAGATTTGTCATACTTGAAAGTGATAGAAAGGCAGAACAGTCTGTTCAACATACTGGATGGGTAGAGAAGGGAGCATGGACCAAGTCAGTTTAAAGAACAGTGATGGGAAAGAAGAAACTAGTTCCTGCTTTTCTCCTACCAAAGCCTGCCTGTTTAATATACCACATTCACCAGAGAACCAATTTAAACTCCAGGCTTTTGGGAGAAAAGAGGTAGGGCTGCATTATGGTAGGATTTGATATGCATGTGGTAAGTAGGTACAGAAAGCATCCTCAGGGTCCCTATGACTCTGAAACTGTTTGAGTTCTTCCACAATAAAGGTTTATTTCAAGACAGTGCCACTCCTGCTTGGAGTTCTCTCATAGAATCAATATGAGCATATTTTCTGTTTCTGTCTGGGGTTGGGTGGGGGAAAAGAAGGCTCTTTCTTCAAATCTGAAATAAATCTTGGCGTTCTCTCTGGCTAAATTTTCTTAGGCCACAGCTCCCCACAATCCTCATCTTCGGCCTGGGAAATGTCATATGATCATTGATCCAGGCCTAGATCACCTGTCCATCTGTCACCCAGTGATGGTGGAAGGAGAGGAGGGATTAGGCAGGTTTAGGCCACTCAGGTCACATCCTAAAATATGGGAGCAGAGGGTCTAATCAAGTCACATGTTTAGAAAATTCAGCATCCTCTAGGACATGGGGTGGATATTAGAGAGGTAGTTTCAAAGTGTTTTATCCCAGTAGCTATGTTTATTGTTGCTTGTGTTTATTAATTGACTCTAAACAATAATATAGCAGCCAGTTTTTAAGTACTTCCTAACTGTACTAAACCTGCTTATGCATTAGCTCATTAAACTATTTTAATCTCTGAATTAGTTTGCAAGGGCTGCTGTAACAACTGAGTGACCTTAGCAAAGAAATTCACTGGCCTGTGGTTCAGGGGGCTTGAAATCTGAGCATGGTAGACTCCAGAAGCATCATCCTGAGCTCTGCCTTTGCCTTCACCTGGCATTCTGGATGTATGCATCTAAATCTACCTTTTTAACCAGGACATTAGTCATTTTTGAAAAGGACCTCATGCAAAATGACCTCATTTTACTTCACTAATCATGTCTTCAATGATCCTGTTCCCAAATAAGGGTCCATGGTGAACCACTATTTATACCAAACATGAGAATTTTGGGAGGATTCAATCCAACCATAACAATCCCCACTTCCAGAAGCAATAACATTAAGCACACTATTCTTATTTAGTGTACAGACCCATATTTAGTAAAAGGGAGGGACAGATCTCTGCCTACCTCCTAAATCCCAGCAGTTACCTCACCACTATTGGGATACTAACAGATAACCATTACTGACTGATTCCACTCAGGGAGTAGTGAAACTCGACACATTCTTCTCATCTATGTTTACCTGTTAAAAGTGAAGAGAGCTCACTTATAGGAATGTATATAGGAGGGATAAAGATAACTGATTTATCCATACTCATTGTGTCTCCCCAGCTCTTCCTGTGTTCCCAGTTCACCTGCCCAAAGAAAATTTTGCAAATGTTCTCTTTGCATTAAAAAATGTACTTCCCATTGCATCACTTTGGCATTATCTTGAGACATAATGATGAATTGTTTGTGTATATAAAGAATATACACTTATATACTTATTATATATTTGAATTTCTTTCCTATTTACTTATTTTGTGGAACTGTATTTCATTTAAAAAAGATCATGCAAAGACTGGATGATATTAAGTTGAAGGCCAGGATGGAGGATGACCCTGATTTGCCATGCTCCTATTATCAGATGTTTTAAATCCACCTGTCATCATGTTCTTGCTTGAGACGTTCACCTTTAGAAAAGAGAAAGCAGATTTCAAAGAGAGAAGATATAAGCTCTGCCATAGGTAGAGATGACAACTAAGTGACCCCAGTGTGCTAAGGGTTTGAAAAAGTGACAAATAGGTTTTTTTTTTTTTTTTCAGGATGGAGGCACTTTGCTACAGTGCAAGCTCAGACTAGTTAGAAAAAGGAAATTTTCTTCCCTTGACCTCCACCATTAGATTTCCCCATACTCTTCTGTGAGTTCCATGGGGGTAAAGAACTCATTTTTGCATGTTCCTCTAATCCATGGACTTCAATGAAGATGAAAAGATTGAGAAATGTGAACGAATGTCTCCATATTAAGATTGTTCTCAACCAGCTCATGTTATTTGAATCTTGTATCTGTTTCTGAGACAGGGTGCTGACAAGCACTAAATTAAAATTAATTGAAACTGGTTGCTAACACACAGGGGCACCCCCAAACTATACACAAGTACAGATAAAAGTACAAAAGGCTATACAACCTAATCAAGGGGCAGTGCCCATACAGGTCACTGTGGGTTCTTCCACCCATGCACACAGTTGCAAGAGACCTTAGGATTTAACAACTATGGGGTTCATTCCACAAAAAAAAAAAAAAAAAACAAAGATTAATGTGGCCACAGAAGCCAGCTACCTCACCCAGTCAGTGTTCACTGGTTAAGGGGAGTGCTGATAACCTGTTACCAGGAATGTCAAGGACAACAACAATGATCAGGGGTGGTCCACCAGGAGTGCACCACCAAAAACTAGAGACATCAGGTCCAGGGCTTTTGGTACTCCTGTCAGGCAGTGTCAGAGACAGGACTGGAGGCTCAGTCTCTGCAGAGGTCTTGCCTCCTCATCCTCAGTGGTCGATCAGCTGCAGGATGTAGCTTCTGGTCCCCATCCATCTCTAGAGGCCAGGAATGGAGGCCTTCTCTTCTCCCTCAATTCTGGAACAGTTTTCACATGCAAACTCTTTTCTGTTTTTTTTTTTGTTGTTGTTGTTGTTGTTCGTTTGTTTTTTGGTGTTTTTTTGTTTGTTTGTTTTGCAGGCAAACTCTTTCTGAGGCTCCTTCTATGGGTTATGTGCGCCAGTCCTTTTCTCTCTAGATGTTCTTCCCTGCAAGTTCCTTTCTCTCCTCAAGTTGCTTCTCTCACCTACAAGTTCCAACTACCAAGTACCAGTTTTAAGTTCCAAGTTCCAAAACTCTAGTTATAAGTTCCAAGTTCCTTTCTCCTCTGCAAGTTACAAGTTACAAGTCCCAGTCCTAAAGCTAGTTCCAGTTACCAGCCACAAGTCCCAAGTTACAAATTACAAGACTCCAGTTTCAGGTTACAAGCCCCAGTCCTAGTTCCAGTTGCCAGTTACGTCAAAGTCACAGATCACCAGTCCCTGTTCCTTTTCATGTGGAGACCCCAACTTAAATTCACCTCAGGGTGACCACCCTACAGTCTGATCCAATTAACAGTTGGGATCACACCCTTGATTGGTTTTAGATTAAGACCACCACAATTGTTGCCTACTCATGCTGGGTAACATTTTTGAATCTGAAATTTTTTCCTTCTGGTCCACCATATGACAATAATTCAGAGAACCAATAAAAAATAACAGGTATAAGTTAAAGAGACAAGATATTGTCTCTTTAAAAAACTAAGATCATATCTTAGGGAAGATTGATAAGAGTGAAGAGTGAGACATGAAAGAAGAACTAGCGGGAGAATGATACTCAAATTTTCTAATAAGGACATTCAAGTAGGTAAGAGGTTTAGGTCACTAAAGTTTGGAAAATCATTATGTGTAATGAAGGGAGAAAATATTATAGATCAGCTTGCTCAACTTTAACCTACTAGAAGTTTAGGCTGGGCCTAGGAGTTTGTGAGGGTGACTGATTGGTAAATGCTCCCAAGAAAAGCAGGCAGGGTGTGGGAAGTGTGCTACAAGAGGAATGAAACCAGTGGATCCCACAGCTGTATACAGATCAGTACTCTTGTAATACCACAAAGGGAACCCCTTGGTCTAAGTTGACATTGTGTGGGTTCCTCGGTCAGTGCATCAAACTCTGTGTCAGGTTTTGGCAGGACGAGTCACTATCCTTTCCAGAGTGGAAGAGGTTCCATATGATCAAATCACCACCAAGTGACTGGCTGGTTACTTCTAGGAGTGAGATCACAAAGACTTAATACTGATTTCTGCTTCTGACAGACTAAAACTTGACAATGGTGTTGCTGCACGAGCCATAGTGAGAGCCACTTATGCTGTTAGAGTCCATCTCTGCCATCATGGTAACCACATTCATGAGCCCCTCTGTGAGCACAGGGGAGGGGACAGATGTGGATTTGTTATCAGGTGAGGCAATCACCCCTTTCAATTTTAGTCAGTGAGGGTTCTTCCGCCTATGCACAAGCAGTTGCTCAGAAATCAAACTTTCATGATAAGCCCAGTGGTTTATTCACAAATAGGAGACAAACTAAATTAGTCTAATAGTCCACACTCTCACAAGTGTCCCAAACAGAAAGAAACCCCACTTCTGCTCCTCAGGGACCTGAGTGGGTTTTGCTCAGTCCTACCGTAGTTCAGTCTGAAACCACCAAGTTATATCCTTGTCTTCCATCTTTAGTCACTGTGGCCAGTATGGAGTGAATTCTGCAACCAACAGGAGTTTTAGCTCAGTGTCTCTCTCTGTTTCTCCCATTCTCCTCTCCAGGTCATCAGGACAGCTCACTCTGTGATGCTTCATCCAGCTCCCAATTTTCAAAGACTGCAATGCTGGGAGCCCCAAAAATTTCAACAGCTCCTGGCTCCTGCTCCAGATGCCTGATGCCAGATCA
Organism: Uropsilus gracilis; assembly: GCA_004024945.1. Taxonomy (NCBI): domain Eukaryota; kingdom Metazoa; phylum Chordata; class Mammalia; order Eulipotyphla; family Talpidae; genus Uropsilus; species Uropsilus gracilis. The sequence goes on from PVHY01007561.1 coordinate 31,440, forward strand.
GCTCATCTTCTGATCTCCTCCAAATTCTCCTCTCCCAAATTCTCCTCCAAATTCTCTTTCCTTCAGTCCCTGCACCTTTTTCTTGTATCCCTTTTTCCTTACTCCCCTTTTTTTTCATGAATTCAGATGATGAAATTATCAGTCATACTCTAGCTTGGTTCAGTTATGATCCCTCCCTGGGCCTTAGAACACTAACACAGGGAGTTAAATTAGCATAACAATGTTGACCAATGCTGACAATTTAAGATTTACAATATCAAAGTAAAAGAAGGAATTAAACTTCTATCTGGCTTCAGGTCATTCTTAACCTCTATTTCTTCAGACACAGGTAATGGTGATGCTTAAATTTTACCAACAAATAACACTGCCCATTTGGGGTCCCAGCTTCAGACTCACCTCTCCAGGATGATGATCTTCATCACAGGCTTCTTACTTTCCCTTCTGCAGTGGATGCTCCCAGCTGTGCCTCCAATGTGTAGTTTAAAATGCTGAGTCTAACCCTAAGCCGGTGACCTTATCAGACCTCCTTATCTCTGATCTTTCCATCATGTTCCTTCTAGTCTTTGAATAATTGACCATCTTGAAATTAGGTAACAAAATTAATCAGGTAGCAAAGTTGAGGAAACGTAAGGAAACTTACAAGCAGGAGCAGCTGGCCTTTTAAATCCAGTCACTCATCAGGTTTGTCACCAGCCTGCGTGTGCACTACCTTAAAAAGAGGCAAAATCAAGATTTATTCACGAAAAAGACAAAATAGGCAAGAGACATTGCAGGTACAAGGGTCACATTGGTTATCTTACCACACAATTCAGTCTCTTAAGTCCAAAAAGCTGCACATGGGTCCTTCAGCCACATGCGTCCAAAAGAAAATGACATCTGTCCCACCTTCAAGCCCAAAGCAGGGGATTCAAATTCAAAGAAGAAACTAAGATGGTGTCATCAGTCTGCCTCCAAGAGTTACTACGCCAACATTCTTTCTGCTTCAACCCTGAAGCGGGTCCAAACCACCAACACTCACTCAGAACACAGCAGTTTCAACCACTTCAGACATCTCACTGATGATGAGCAGCATTCCAAGTTCTCTTTAGGTCTCCAGACAATTCCCAAGCTTTGCAGTTTCTAAATAAAAACAAGTTTCCCAGTACTGAATTTCCAAATCAGCTTGCTCAGGTCACAAATTTCTCCAACATGTTTCTCCAAGTTCCTTACTGGCCTGGGCTTGGAATGGAAGGCCACAGCACGGCTTCCTTCCTTGCCCTGCTGCTGCACATGGCAGTGGCAGCTGTGGGACCCCCAGACTTCTTACTGCTCCACTGTTTTCTCTTTTCTCCAGCTTTTTGTTCCTCCTCTTCAGTCATACTACTTCCTAAATCTCCTCTCTCTCTTCCTCTTTCAAGAAACCTTGGTTTCCCTTCTCTAAGTCTCTACCCGGGGGTGGGGGGGGAATGGTGTACCACTAAAGCAGCATTACAAAGGTCGGACTATGGTCCCCAATTTCACTGCATCACCCCTATCAATTTGGCACTGCCCATGAATTCACGTATTTCTTTATATGAGACTACTTTGCTATTCACACAAAGTGGATGAAGGACTCCATCAAAAGTCTTCCCCTGGGAGACATCACCTTCTCTGTTGTCTTTCAGAGCCACTCCTGAGTAGAAGAGTTGTGTGACAGCAGTTCATTTCCACCTTGCACCAATGTATTGAGCTGGCCACCTATGAACCAGTCCAAGATTTCCCCTCTTAGTCACTGTCAAAGGGATACCTCCCAGATCAGAGGCATATGCATTAGTGCAACGGAGGTAGGTGACGTGGGCTACTGTTTCCTAAGACTTACTGTTACTGGGTGAGGGGAATGAAAGGACAGTGAGGAAGGAGGAAAACAGGAGCCAGGAATATGAAAGGATGGCAAGTAAGGAGGGAAAATGGAGTCAGGAGTATGAAAGGAAGGCGAGGAAATGTGAAAGGATGGTGGCAGGGAAAGAGAGAAACAGGAGCCAGGCTAAGTAGAATTAGGAAGAGTTTATTGCTGTAAGCTCCTGGGCAAGGTCCACTAACCCATGGTGGGGGGTTAATGAAGTCATGCCCAAGTAGAGATGGTGTCTGCTTTTATAGGGGCAGGGACATGGGGGTGGGTTTTGCTAGTGTAATGGGCAAGGTCGTTTGCTGGGTGAGGTGGGCGAGGCATTCTCAGCTGTAGTGGGAGGGTAAGACTTGGGTAGGGTGGTGTCCATAATCCTCTTATGGGTGGAGGATCCCAGCACCCCCAATCTGACCTTTCAGGGAACACCCTTTTTAATTTTAATTAATTAGAGTTCTTCCACCTGCGTGCAAACAGTTACCCACAGATCAAACTTTTGTTATAAGGGTAAGCACAATGTTAATTTGCAAATTGGAAAAGACAGATTAAAAGAGTCTCATAGTCCACACCCTCATGAGTACCCTGAACAGAAAGAAACCCTATTTCTGCTCCTTGGAGAGCTGCCTGAGTTTTACCTCAGTCTGAAGGTTGGGTGTCCTTGTGTTTGGCTCAGTGACTGTAGCCAGTGTGGAGTGCATTCTGAAACCAACACGAGGTTCTGCTTGGCTTCTCTATCTCTCACTTGTTCTCCTCTCTGGGTCATTAGGGCAGCTCAGCAGTCTGTGATGAATTTCTCTTCTCCACCTTCATTCAGCTCCCTGATCTTCAAAGACTGGAAGGCTGGGAACCCCAAAAGTTCAACAGCTCCCCGCTTCTGCTCCAGATTCTAATGCCCAATCAGCTCTTCTCTCAGCTAATCTCCAGCTCCTCCTCCAAATTCTCCACCCCCAATTCCTGCACCTCTCTCATCCCCTTTACCTTGCTCCACCTCCCATCATGAATCCTGATGATGGGATTATAAACTGTACTCTGGCTTGGTTCAATTATATCCCTTCCCTGAATCTTAGAACACTAGCACAGGGAGTCAAATTAGCATAACAATGTTGACCAAACTCTGCTTAAGTTTTACAGTAACAAGGTAAGAAAAGAGATTAAGCTTCTATCTGGCTTCAGATCACTCTCAATCTCCACATCTTTCGAACACAGGCAATGGTGATGCCCAAGTTCCACCATCAGGCAACACTGCCCACATTGGGGTAACAATTTCATTATTTGTGATTGAATCCAATTTTCAGTTCTGGATGGACCACTTCCAAACAGGCAAAACAGGGGGCTTAATCAAACTTAAAAAGGGGAGCAGCTGACCTTTTAAAGCCAGCCACACAGCAGGTTCTTCCCAGCCTGTGCATGCAGTAGCAAGACCACACAAACTTTAAGAGGGAGGCAGAAACAAATTTACTTATTAAAAGACAAATTTGACGAGTCACTGAGGTGTACAAGGGAACCCCTTTGGTAACCTTGACACACAATCCAGTCTCTAGTCCAAAGGGCACATGGCTGCAGCAGCCATGTGCATCCACAAAATGGTGACTGTTCCACCTTAAGCTGGATAAAGGAGTTAAGATGGTGCTGCCACTCCTTCAAAGACACAGCTCCACTCACTCCAAGCCAGAAAAAGCCAAGATGGCATCGATGATCTTTCTCTGAAAGCAGGAGATAAAATCCAATGGGGAAAACCAGGATGGCATCGTCAATTTTTTTCCAAAAGGCACAGCTCTGGAATTCTTTCAGCTCCAACTCCAAAGTTGCCCAGCATCAGCAAAACTCACTTGATATAGCAACACAGCAAGCACATCACATTGAAAACAGCAATGCAGCAAACTCTCTTCAGTTCTCCAGAAGAATTCCAAGCTTCACAGTTTCTAAATTAAACCAAGTTTTCAAGTACCACGTTTCCAAGACAGTTCACACAGGTTACAAGTTTCTCCAACATGCTTCCCCGGGCTCCTCAACAGCCTGGGCTGGGGATGGAAGCCCACAGCTTGACTTCCTTCCCTGCTAAGCTGCCCCACATGGCAGCAGCAGCTCTGAGGCCTCCAGACTCCCTGCTGCTCCTCTCTGTACTTCCTTCTCAGTTCTGTGTTCTCTCCTCCTTAAATCCCTTAGTACTAATCCTATCATGAGAAGGTGAGGCTTCCCTTCTCTAAATCTCCACCCACCAATGAACAATAGCTGCTATTTTAACCCAGCACCACCAGTACTGGGAGCTATAGCCCCCTAACATTTTGATAACTTCACTAAGGTTATAGACTTCTGAATCTTTTGACAGGTTGACTTCTCATCCTATAAAGCATATATATCTTCCAAGAGCTGCCCATATCCCTTGTTTCTAGAAACCTTGTACTCTGCTAGCCATTATAATAAATCCCTGGGAGTCAAGGCATCCTGGTGACTATTCTAGTCTTTCCACCCATTAGGGTGATGTCATCTACCTTATCCACCTTATCTCTGGCAGCTAAGAGATGCCATATGACCCCAGAGAACAGCCCATATCAAACTTCTCACTGATTAAAAATGACTCCCTTACTAAGACATCTCTTAATAAAAGGAAGACTCTCAGGACTCTCTTTCACTTCATTATCTGACAGATTTTTCAGGATTAGTGTAATGAGTTTTTCTATCCCTTCCTCAGCACTCTATCCAACACCTTTCTAGTATAGCCATCCTTTACTCAGATTAGTCATCATTTTATCCAAGTTTCTAGATGCCACCCCTCCTGGAACTGCTGCAGGACCCCTTCCTAAAACTCTGAATCCTAAAACACGTAAGGATCCTTCCTATCAACATACCTTTATCCAAGTTTCTAGATGCCACCCCTCCTGGAACTGCTGCAGGACCCCTTCCTAAAACTCTGAATTCTAAAACACATAAGGATCCTTCCTATCAACATACCCTTCTATGAAACTTTATAGTCATCTCTCACCCTTTAAGATCCACTGTGAATGAATATGTCCCCCAGTTCCATGTACATGTTATTTCTTCAGGGAATAGCGCTTTTTCTTCCATAACAAGTACTTGCATCTTCCCTTGAGGTCCAGATTATGCTATCACCTTACTCTGACTATTGGTCTAGTGACCAGTGGGAAAGATGGGGACAGATCTGGAGTAGAGTAAATATCATCTTGAAAAGCCTTCATCTTAGTTAGAACATAGTCAATCTTCAAGTAAGTGATTCTAGCAACAGACAGTAGGCTGCTGAAAGCCACCATTTCAGAGAAATATGGAATTTATATGATGTTAAACTAGGTTCACCAGATACCACCATTTTAGGTTTCAGGGGGCCCATTCCTTCACTCTCACAGTTTGAGACTTTTTGAAGGTACTCTGTAGTTCTTTTAGGCTACTCTGTAGTTCTGTTACTACCAAGACCTGGATGTGATTTTCAGCATAGTCTGCCTCTGGGTGACAATATTGCTGAACCTCATACCATGTTCTGGATTGGTAATTGACCAACTTAAACTTGTCTTTCTCTTCCTTCAGAATACATAATTGATGTAGTTATTTTCAACAACTGGCAGAATGCCATATTGGTTCCCTCACTTATGACATGAGGGTTATTATGGGAGAAAAGGTCAAGTAGAAACTGTCTCTACTTATGGTTACCTATGAAAACAAGGAACAAAAAGGAACATTTCCTGAGGAACTGCAGAGCTAAGAGCTACTATCAAAGTCTTGCAAGAAATCCTTATACGAAGAGGTGTTCATCTTTACCCCAGACCCTTCCCAATCCTTGAATTCACCATTTGTGGCCTGGGCTGAAGACAGATGCATTTTGGAGAATGATAATGGATTATTATAAACAATCAGTGGTCATTTATATCATATTATTGTTTCAAATATGGTTTATTTTTATTTTTTTAGTACATCAACAAACACATTCCCTAGGGTAAGCTATTCATATATTGATGTGGAGAATATTTCCCCTGCCTACTCCCCCAGGTCTCTCAGTTAAGACCACCAGACATAGTTAACTCTCAGGAGCAGGGTCAGCCCCTTACCTTCAATGTATAATCATAGGTTTTATCAACTGCCACAGCTTCTGTCATCGAGTCTAGAAGGACCTTGCTGGACTTTGCACAAGACATCAAACTGGTTCATAAAATTGATGGTGTTCTGCCAATGACATTATTTCTGATGAGTAGGAAGTAGTAACTATTCTAGGTATTTTGGTCAGGCACTTGTATACCAACACAGAGGAAACAAATTTCAAAATTTCAGAAGGCTTCAAGCTCAGTGAAACATGCAGGATTTCAGCAGTCTGGGACATTTTGAGATATCCCTTCTGAGATAAAAGACAAGTTTCTTTATCTGTACTCTTCTACCACCAAGAAAGATGCACAATGCTTATGAAACTCTGGATTTTAGGAGCTATAGTTATCTTGTTTGGCCATGCTGTTGCAACATGTCTACTGAGCAATCCAAAAGGCAGCCTGGTTTGTGTAGGGCCTGGAATAAGGGAATGTTCTGAAGCAGGTCCAGGCAGTGGTGGTGCTCCACATGACCCTAAAGACCCAGCGGTGGTATGTCCCTGTAACACAAGGATACCATATGGAGACCTTAGCTCCTATAAACAATTCACTGCATAGTTATATTACTCTTTATTCTATTCTCCTAAGAGAATAGAATATTCTCCTTTTGAGAAACAGCTTATGGCTTATTATTAAACACTAATTTACATTAGGGATCACTGTTAATATTGTATGTTCTATGGGTTTGGACAAATGTAGGATGGCATGTATCTACTGGTATGGTATCATACAGAATAGCTTCACTGCTCTAAAAGTCCTCTGTATTCTGCCTGTTTAACTCTCCCTCCCTCTCACCCCTGATATTTTGATCTTGATGTAGTTTTCAGTCCCTTTCCTATGTATATCTGTATATATTAATATTAGCAAACTAGACATACTATGTACACAATTCTATTTTCTGTTTTATTTTTAACTTTATATTATGTAAATCATCAAACACACATAGAAAGAAGAGCAAAAACTAGAGTGAATCTTCATTTCACTTGTTCAATACCTGGCTGCAATAATTATCAACATTTTGCCCACTGTGTTTTGTCTGTCTCCACTGTGACTTTTTTTCTTTGGCTGAAGCATCTTGAAACAACTCCAAACATTATGTCATTTCATCCATAATATTGAAACATGTATGTATGCAGACTGTCATTTTCAGTTAACATGACATTGTGAATATTTCTCCATGTTATTTATAGTGGCTTAAAACATTATTTTTAAACAACTTTCAAATACTGTCATTGTCTGTATGTATTTCAAACTTCTGAGTGCATCTCTGATTAATTCCTTAGGATGCATCTCTAGAATGAATTATTTGATCAAAGGATAAGAGTATTTTAAAGATCCAGAAACATTACAATGATTATGCTGATTTCTATTCCAATAAGCATGATGTGAAAAGATCTGTTTCTTTGAGATCTTACTAACCCTGTGTATTACCAGTTGTAAGGATCAAGGTCCCATTGTAGACAGTGGCATCCACTTTAGCTGCAAGCAGATTTAGTTAGTTATGAAATCAGTAGGAGATCTAGAAGAACTGAAATTCTAGAAATGAGTTCCAGAATCCCACACCAGAATGAACTCTACTATGGAATCACCTCTATCACGGTGGGGAAACAGAATAAGAAAGTTGTCATCACAATTGCAGCTTCTGGGTTCACAGTGCCTTTGTCATGATTCATATTATCAGAATGAATGTTTCTCAACCATCATGAAGCTAGAATTAGACCTGGGTCTCCTACTATCAATGCAATGGAAACTCCAAATGCCTCTAAGAACCTGCCTGCTAGCAGAAGTAGTAGAATTGTGTTTTTCACTTCATCATACCAATTTTTGTTGTCCAGATTTCATATGGACTAGATGGAATGTAGGTCATCTGAAAAAATGCAATTATAACAGCAGGTAGGAAATGTAGTATTTTGCTTTACCAGTTTTTAGCAGGCAGCAAAGACATGATACAAATTACTTGGAATGAAGCTGATGAGTCAATCTGTAATACCTATCACAGTCCACTCCTTTGGCAGGATGGCAGCAATATATATAGTCTGTCAATTAACCTTTTAAACTGAAATAATTGTCAAACCAATATACTCGCCTAATGAATTCATGCAAACAAAAATTAGCTTATCCAAAGGCCGGGCATGGAGGCTCGTGCTTGTAAGCTTCAGCCTATGAAGTGGCCGGGACTAGGGATCGCAGTTTGAGTCCCGCCTGGGGCCCGTAGCGAGACCTAGTTCCAAAAAAATAGCTGGGCGTGGTGGCGCGCACCTGTCATCCCAGCTACCTGGGAAGCTGAGGCTGGGGATGGCTTGAGTCCGTGGTACCCCGGGCAACGAGAGCCTGCAGTTCCATGGGCAAAAAATAGCGAGACCTGGTCTAAAAAAAAAAAAATTAGCTTATCCCCCCCAAAAAATTAGCTTATCATGAAACGAGACCCACATCTCACTTCATTCATCTCTAAATAATGTTGATTCCTCTTCTACTGTAATCAAGTGCTGATATTGTATACTCTATATACTAAATGACCTAGTTTATTTTTTTTACTATTTATTTGACACTATGTACCGCACACACCAAAAGCCTTATCCTTTTTATTTATTTTTAAATTTTTATTATTTTCTTAGAACATTGGTCACATTTGTGTAATTATTGATCCCCTTTTTGAGCCCTCCCACTTCCCCCCCACTCCCTTCCTCTGTCTCCCCTCTGGTCATTCCAACTCCCCTCTCTATGCAAGTTGGTTGATAAAGTTGTTGGTCATGTGGTCAATGTTTGACCCATTGGTCTCTTCTTTTATCTATTAAATGCCCTTTTCCTGGGTGAGGATCTGAGTTGGTGGACTCATTAATCCATGCTGTTTAAATTCCTAAGAGTAACTTTGAGGTGGGTAACTAGTCCAAGCTCATTTGGGACCTCTTGTAGGGCGGGTGTGTGGTGCTGTTCTCCAGGCTCCTTTATTGTGTCATTCCCTGTGGTAGACAGTCTTCCTTTTCTCCAGACCTGTGTGGTCAGTAGGATTCATGCTGGCTGCCTCCTCCTCCATTCTGCTGTCTGTCCCAAGGTGCTGCTTCTAAGCTTTATAGTTCTGGCCTCTGGCATTAGGATCCCAACTCTCAGCCACTGGCATAAGAGGAGTTCCCTGTGGAGATACGTTCCAGTTGGAGCTCCTCTCCATTCTCATGGTTTATAGTTCTGTCGTAGGGCTGCAGCTCCTTCTCTGTGGCTGCAGCCTCTTCCAGATGGAAAAGGAGGGTTCTTCTCCCACATGGTGACATCTCTGGATCGGGGGCTTTAAATTGCCTAGTTTATTACCGCTATGTCTTAACTTACTCTGTTTAATATTGTAGGTGAAAGAGGGATGGGGTAAATCGTTTCACCTTTAAGACTTGTGATCCTGGATCTCATTTCTTAAACTACAGGTGGTCTCCAATAGATGATGGTTCCACTCAGAATTTTTTGACATGACAATGGTGTGAAAGTGGTAGGTGTTCACAGTACCACGCTCTGTTGAGAGACTGGGCAGTGGCAGCTAGTCAAGCTTTCAGTTGGCATTCTCAACTTACGATCTTTTCAATTTATGATGAGTTTATTGAGATGTAATCCCACTGTAAGTGGAAAAAGATCTGTAGAAATAAGGTAATATTTAGAAGTTGGTGTGCCCACAGCTGATAGGTTAAGAATCCAAACAAGGTCTACATATGTGGTTGCTTGATCTTATAAGTGTCTCCTTTTAAGTCTCTCCAGCTCCCACCTTTCTTTTATAAAGGCTTTGATTTGTTTGTGATATTATGGACTTTGGGTCAATGTAGTTTCATTGACTGTAACAAATGCCCCATTCTGATTGTTTCAGCTTCACCTAAAATGACTCTAAAAAATAAACACTTTTTAAAAGTACATCAACTGCTAAAATCTCAGTGGAGTCTGAGATTAACCTGGTATTAATTTTTTTGAACTATCTGTGTTAGCAAATGTGTGTCAAATGTATTATATGTGTATATTACATGAAAAGATGTCTATTTTGATCAAACTAACCCAGATAATTTAGAAAATACTTTGAATTGTAAGTATGCTAATTTTTGTCTAGCAAGTATGACTAGTAAAGATTGATGGTCAAAGGGCTACAAAAGTTTCTCCACATGCAATGTAGCACAGATGTGCTGCCTGATGATCAGAAACATCTTGAGATGAACTGGGGCAAAATTAGTGGGTCTAGCTGTAGTCTACTCCAAGGAACAACAGTTGACCCTTGAACAACGGGGCTTAGGGGCACTGACCTCTGTCCAGTAGAAAATTCCAGTATAATTTTTGACTGCCCTAAAACTTAATGCAGTTAACACTTGGGAGACTGGTGTCAGGACAGTACCCAAACCCAAGTTTGCACTTGCTCAAGCCCATTATAGTCCACTACGGGTATCCTCCAGTTCTGAATCTGTGATTTCAGAACTTGCAGATAGAAAAAATTCAACATATAAGTGAATCTGAACTGTTCAATTCTGTGTTGTTCAAGAATCAATGGTATATCAGGTGTAATTTCAGAATGCAAAGAATATGATGTAGAAATTTAGAAACCTAAACCAGATTCCTTGTCTACAACCTGCTGAGCTGATCAGAGGCTACAGAATCAAGAGATGTTATTCCTGTTGTCATAGGTGCTTTTGGTTTTTCATGATAAATGGATAAGCTGACATCTGCTTCCTATCTTTGTTTCCTTACTCATTGAATTTGTTCAACAAATGTTTAAGAAGGACCTGCTATATACCAGGCGAGTGAGAAAAATACAACTCCTAGGTTTGGGGCCGAGTGACTGAATGAGTGGTGACCTGGGAACAGAGCTCATCCATGAACAGAATAAGCCATGTTGGACTGGGAATGGAGACACAAAAGGTCTCTCCTGGAGCTGCAAAGCAGAGAATGTCCATCAGGTGTTCTCCAGGCAGCCGGATACAGGAGACCCAGAGCTGAGGGGAGAGGACGGGCTGGAAGAGGATTCTTGGGAGTTTATTTATGACATATTGGTTCTCCAAGCCTGCTAGGACTTGTGTTCACCATCAGTATTCAAGTTATGAATCCTGAAGGTTAACACAGACCGATGAGGACTCTTCCCTGAGAGGTAGATTGGTCTTACTGAATTCTGCTGAGTTGAGTGATAAACTCACAAAGTAACAGCAGAGGGCGCTGTGAAACTAGCGGCTCATCAAGTCCAGTAAAGGTTTAGCATGTTCAGGGTCAATTTCAGCTTGTAACCTGAAAATAATTGAGAAAGGGTCTGTACCACATCTTGACTTGTAACCTGAAACAAACAATATTCTATAATATTTTACCTTGAAATATCACCGAAGTGGTCCTGAAATGTTAATAATACAATTAGCCAATATTTAAGAACAAATAAACAAATAGATGATTTACATGATATAGTTGATGATCTCACAAGATTTCTTTAAATTCACAATTACTAGCAAAAGGCTAATATTTCAGAAAGAATATATTTTATGCCTAAGCATATGCAGAGCAGAATTCTGATCAAGTATTCTCAGCAAAAGTTTAAGCAGAGATAAAGTATGGACTAAAGTCTTCACTGACAAAATGAAATTATTTATTCTTCCTCCTAACAAAGTGTGGTGACACAAATTACTTGGAACATTTAAATAATATTAAAACAAAGAAGAACCAAGAACAAAATAGTAAATGCATATGATTCAAAATTTTAAAATAAATGTATTTCTTCATTCACTTTGCAGCTTTCTGCAGAATGAAGTGAGGTAACATGTTAGTATTTGTGGAGCATTCAGCACAAGGCCTGGCACACACAGACATTCAATAAATACTGGTTCTTTTCTTCTTTTGGTCCTTTTATTGACTTCTCCTTTCAATTTACCTCTTATGAAAAATACTGTGTTTCCCACATAGATTAGCAACATTAAATATCATTCTCTGTTATTGATTTGGGATGTTAGGAATGCAAAAGATGAAACACAGACTCTTGTGGCAGATAGAGAGTAAACACAATCGAAAAATCACTCTGTGGGTTTGTTGTTGTTGCTGTTTGTTTTAGATAATATGCAATTATAGAAATTTACAAAGATCTTTTAAGTGGGCAAATATCCTGCTTTCAGAGCCAGTTTGCTTGTGCATAGATCAACTCAGAGACTAACTGTCGCCTTGCTATTGAATTAGAGCTATATTTTTGACAAGTATGGCAGCCACATCATCACTTTAATCACCCAATGATCCACTGTGTCTCTTTATGCTAATAAATAAAACATCCTTCGTTAAATATTTCCTAGTAAGCAATAGCAGACCTGTGATCTCCACCCCTATATGTTACAAAGTAAAATGATATAACAGTAATCAAATCAAATCAAATCATGTCTAGGAGTTTTATAGACAACTAATAGCTGCCATTGCAAAGTGCACATCAGATACCAATTGAAGGGTACTTTTCTCTTTAATATAATGCACTATGCATATTTCACTAACTGTCTCATGATATCAAATGAATTTAACAAGATGATTATGTAGGTCAAATTACTTAGTAAGTTCTTTTAAGAATGGCTTTTAGACCTATTATGACTTTTAATGGTGCAATTTGTTAAATGATTGGAATTTCTAGAATCCTGCCTGCAAGTGCCTGTCAGAGACACTTGTGCTGCCCTGGTGATCTATTTTTAAAACCTACTTCTGGCTTGTGGCAATTGAAACAAAAAGGACCACCGAAGAGCAACCTCTGGAAACTCATTCCTCATTTTCAATTATTTAAACTACTTCCTTATTGCCAAATTATAACTTAGTATTCTACTTTCAAAGTCTTTTGATCAATCCCCCCCATTTAATATGAAAATATCCTGAGAGTTCTTTTTTCTTAATATTAAATCCCAGGAACCATAGACAAAGCAATTATTTCCAAAGCTTAAACTTTTTTTACACAAAGGGTTAGTTCTTTAGTTGTACATCTGTAACTGTAAACTTAAAGGGACAAACTAATGCTATGGGCTTGAACTATTCAGTCTTTGTAGTTAGAGTAGTGTCTTTGTGAAGATTGTTTTTGAAGGTATTCTGATTTTACTCTGTTTCAGAATGCCTACTTATGTTTTTTTTAATTGTCCACTGAAAAACCACATAATCATTTCTTTAGTTCCTATCTTAAAAAAATATTTCATAAACTAAATTGAAAGTATCTTCATGCAATAGTCTTAGAAATCAACATCCTTTTAAAACTCATCTCCCGTCTCTGGTTTCTATATACCTTACACTGAAATTCCTCTAAAACTCCAAATAGCCTTAAAACCATAGTGCTTCCTGGTAATTGTGATCAATAAGGGAAGCCTCCCACCCTAAAGTTGGATGTCGTTATTGTAGAGCAGAGAGAATGGCGAGGCAGAAGCTACAGCTGCACTAGGAAATGGTGGCTCTGTCTTCGTCCCATCCCAGACTCACTAGATGACCCTGGCTGAGTGTCCCTTGGCCTCTCCCAGTACATGGTCGCAACTCAAAAAGGAGGCTAACAACTCTTGATTCCTGCTCCTTGGGGTCCTTAAGAAGATTTAACGAGCTCATTGTGCATATTCTCATTTTCTCTTTCATGTCTTCAGTGAGTTCTAGGTAGGGGGCAGAGTAGAAGCAGAATATGGAAGTCTGCTTGTATCTGGGTGAAAGTCACTATAGAACAGTGTTATTTAATTTTTCTACTTCTTTCAATTCAATGGATGCAACATTCACAATCCTCTCTAAGCCCATCAACCACAAAAACTTAATTAGATATTATATCTCCTTGGTTTAAAATAGTATTTAATTTTACATAATGTGTTCAGCCAAAATATTAGGATTCCCTAAACAGAAATGTTCCTTCTATTTTTTTCCCTCGGGCTTTTATTTCAATTTTTTTGTAGCTTTTAAAAAAATTATTCTCCTTAAAGTATGATTTCGGCGGTTTCCCTCTGTGAAACATCACTAACTCCCCCGCTACCACTACTTAATTGAAGATGTAATCCCCACTTAGTGACTGTACACTCTCCCAGATACCAAGTAGCACCATGAGTAAATATTAACATTCCCGTTAAATGTGAGCTGCCTCTTATTCCTTTCCCCCCACAAATTGTCTTCCTGCTCCTCCGAGTGTCATCTAAAGTGAGATTATATTAACTGTGCCATATATGGGGCTTGGAGCGCTGGAGTTGAAATTAATGGGCAAATAATCCTTTTCACTTACTGAGTAAATGAACACTCGATCTTAGGGCCACACCAGGTGTTATAGGAAGCACACCACAGTTGGGGCCAAATTTGGAGCCTTTCCTTGCTTGATGGACGAAAATAAAATTAAAATTAAGTGTGAAAAAACAAATGAGCAAATAACCCTTAGGGCAGCTGGAAGCTGATCAAATCCAGATGGGTCAAAATGACCCTCAGTTCCCAGAGTCCTGGTACTTAAGTCAGTTTTTGCTTCTATTCTCAGATGCCCCAGTTCCATACGTGGCATGAAGACTGAGGCTGAGGTAACAGGACAACATAGGATCCTTGGTGGATAGCTGACTTCCAACCCAAATAACTGGAAACAGGATCAAATTCAGAAACTTTTGAGCCATGGCCAAAGGTCAGTTTTCCTTGCTCGCAACAGAGTAGGCTGGCGTGAGCTTCCTAGTGACAGCAGAGGGCACTAGAGTCTACCACACGGCCAGAGCCGGCTTCCTCAACGCCCTCTCAGCACCAGTGTGTGACATTTCACTTTACTTAAAAGAAAAAGAAAAAAAAAGAACATCTCTCCTCCCCCATTAGTGTGTTTGTGTGGTGTGAGGTGCTGTGAGGGAGTCTGGCTGTCGGCATACCCTTTCCACTTTCTGATGTGTACAAGTGTCTCCAGTACGCATGTCCCCATTAGCGTTGACATACTTGTGTACGTAGATGCACATGTATCATTTTTTAATCAAAACTAGAAGGAAAAAATTATTACATAACAACAGCCTCAACTCTACTGAGGATCCTGTCCCGGTGATCCTAAGAGGCTTTGTGAACATCTGCTCAGCATCAGTCCCCCACGAAGAAATTATTCTCATGCTCATTTGAAAGACAGGTAAAAGGAACGGTCAGACTGCTAAGACGACTTGCCACAGATGACAAAACCAGTCTCCATCTGCGAGATAATAAAGCTTGGGAGTGCTGTTAGCAAAGGCTTTCAGAGTCAGACAAACCTTCATTTGTTATTCCAAGGAGCATTTAAGGCTGACATTAGTTAAGAAGGCCAAAAATCACATGTAAGAGGCCACTGCTTTCCTGCAGCACCTGGGAAGCTTCCAGGTCATTTATTTACTGTGCTCTCAGTGGCAGCCCCAGTTTATTCAGAAAGCGTTCTATTACAGAGAAAGGCTGAGGGAGTGACTCAGGCCACTTCCTGGCCCATCAACCTGTGGGACTTGCATCTAGTTGCATCCCAAGCACAAAAATTCTATCCTTCTCTGAAGGGACTGTTTTTAGGGTAAAGTCTGTCCCAGGGTTTCCTTTTAAAAAAAGGTCAACAAAGAATTTGAGGAGAATTCTTTGTACAGAATACAAATTTCTCCTTTGTATTCTGTGGAGGGCTGCTGACAGTCACACATTACAAACTCACCTTTGTAGGATATGTCTGTTTTACAAGGTCAGTCAATGGGAACAAGAGCATTCTGCTAGATGGCAGAAAGTTCACCTCAGTCAAGTCATGGTTTCCCTGACTTGCACAGTTGCTCTCAGTTCCCTGGGCTATAGAGCATGGAAACAAGCCAGGACCTGTCCTCAGCTACTGCCCATGTACCTGGTATCTGGCAATGACCACCTCAATTGTCCCAGGGAAGGGCACTGAGGCACAGTCATTTTCAGCCCCAGTGCCCCACTGGATATCTCTCCAAGCAACTCCTGACTCCCCTCCTGGGGCACAGGGGAGTCCTGTGGCCTCTGGGGTACAGGGGGTTTGGGGGTGTCTATTTAACTACACAACACTTTTCTGCTATAAGATTTGTTCTTTTTCTATATTTGCAGTAGAAGTAGGACCAAAGTTTCCCTTAGGTCAGATTTCTTCCTGTAGTCAGACTTTTCTGCTCTTCCCTTAATCTTAACTTCTGCTTGCTCCCTTCTCCAGCCTGAGAAGCTTCAGTCAATTTTGCTCTGTGTCAGTCACTACCCACCCTTCCCTAACCCCAACTTGCACTAAGGCCCAGAGTCCCTCAGAGCTTGAATTTTGATGTACTGTGACATCCCTCCCCCAGTAGGCAGGATGCCACTGGGGTATGGTGACTGAATGAGGGAGGAGCAGGAGAAGAAAGGCAGGTATAAGGAAATACTGGGAGGGAAAAATGTCAGTTGAAAATACAAGGTAGTCTTTTATCCCAGGTACAATAATAGCAATTATGAGTTAAAATATGAACACATGGGGCACAGAATATGTAATCAAAGTAGAAAAATTCAGTCCAGCGGAAAGAAAAGTGTTGAACCTACCATTCACATGGCCGATAAACTGTTGAACTTAGAATTTGTCTCTGAGTCTCCTTATAGTCACAGGGAAAAGTTAAAAAGAAGACAGGGTCCCTTCATACACTCTTATTTTCAAAACAGAAAATATACACATTCACTAAGAGAAAGAGGTTTTGCTTTTTTTTTCTTTTCTTTTTTCCTGTGTTTTAGAAGAACTGTCACTTGCAAGAGTAGCTCAGGGGAAAGATGAGGAAGTTATCATCACCGTAACCCAGACAAAGCTATGGCTTTCTGGTGCCCTGCGCAGAGGGTTGCTAGGCTGGTGTGGCACCCTATTAGCTAACTTGTTCTCTCTTTTTTCTCCCCACTCGCACCTTTTACTCTTTACAGTGTTAAATATTTGAAAATTCAAACACCAAAACATAGTGGAAGCAGTGAAAACTGGTACCCTTCATTCCTGTCTCCCTCTTCCCAGCAACCCTGTCAACAGCATCTTATTACCAGTTCCACCCTCCCTCCATTGATGTAGTATTAAGAGTGTTTAGCCCTTGTCATCTTTTTAAAAAATAACTATATAAGTCACCATGCCCACCATTCCATACCTTACTTTTTCATTTTCCATCTGGACATTGCTACATATTCATCTGCTTTTAATGCTTACATACATAGTATTCCATAATCCTGGTACTGAATCAGTCCTCTGTTAATATTCATTTAGGGTATTTACAATTACTTGTTTAAATGGTGATGCAGTGAGTTACCTTGTACACATTTCTTTGCACCAATGTAGAAGTATGCCTATTGGATAAGAGCCTCTCTGTGGCATTATTAAGTTAAAAGGAATGAACACTTAATTATGGAGGATATTGTCAAATTGTGATGCAAAGAGGTTGAACAGTTAATCCTCCTGTCCGCAGTGTAGGACAGTGACTATTTCCCCCACTCTTGCCACCATAAATTATCATTAGAAGTTTTTGTCTTGGCCTATTGGATAATATTCTCTTCTTTGAATGCTGACACTGACCTATTTACAGGGGAGGAAAGTTGAGTAGGACCACACTCAAGAGAGTGAATTATCTGAATTATGCTGGCGAACCAGCTCTATCATCCGTGGGCCCAGTGCAAAATAAAAATGTGGGACCCCTGGTTCAAAAATTATTAAAAGATTCAAGATGATAGTAGAGTACTAATTAGAGTACAGAACTCATCTGAGTATGAGATCGTATGCTCATGAAGATTGCACAGGTTGTGAATTCATCAAGTGGGCACTGCATAGGCATAGAAAAGAACGATGATTCTCAAATAATCATTAAGAGTGAGAAACCTGAGACATCCCCTGGGACAGGAAAACACACATGTAAAAGGAAATATGAAGCAGCTCCTATATCTACTCTGCAATTTCACAGACATGGATATGCTTGAATGAATGGAGGTCAGACATCTCAGTTTGTCATATCAAGAGTTTTTTAATAAACTAATCCATGTGAACCTGCTGTGGGGCTACATAGCTAACCCCGTTTTGCTTGATTCAGGTTCTCCCAAAAGCAGACTCCAAGGCAAAACTCTGGGTATAAGTAGTGATTTGGCTATGGCCCCAGGAGGTAATGGTGAGAGAGGAGGGAGGTGGGACAGGGAAGGTGGCCAATAAAAGTTGTCCCACTGTAGGCAATTGGAGTTCAGTGTTACTGAAGACCTCTCGGAGATGTACAAATATCTCTCCACATAAGTCACTACTGCTCCAGGTTCAGGCAGCTGCAGTGCTAATCCTCCAGCTCTCCACTCAGCACTGGTTGGTGGAAGAGGATGGTGTTTCAGACAGGTTAAGTAATTGGCCCTGGGTAATAGAGCTATCAGGTGGGAGTATGAAAAACCTGCCTGCTTGGGGGCAACAGAGCACATGCTCCCGTGGTCAGGGGATCAGCCTGCAGGCTGAGAGGCATGTGTGGACCTCCAGGAGAAGGCCACTGTGATGAACTGCTGTCTCCCCATACCCAAGTCTTCAATTCTCACCTCCCTGTGCTCACAACTTGGAAGGACCAGCCACCAAGTGTTCACATAAGCTCACGTGGACAGCAGCACCCCTGCCGCGGGACGGAAGCTCAGTGTCCTAAATCATCGGTGTTGATTTGCTCTGACTTGTCTTGGCCTATTGGATAATATTCTCGTCCTCGAATGCTGACACTGACCTATTTACAGGGGAGGAAAGTTGAGTAGGACCACACTCAAGAGTAATCATCTGAATTATGATGGGGAACCAGCTCTATCATCTGTGGGCCCACTGCAAAATAAAAATGTGGGACCCCTGTTTCAAAATTTATTAAAAAATTATAAGATGATAGTAGAATACTAATTAGAGTACAAAACTCATCTGAATATGAGATCGTCTGCTCATGAAGGTTTGTTGTAAACATGATCAGTTTGTTGTAAACATAGTCAGTGGTACTTTGTGAATGGAAGATTCAGGATGTGTCTGCTGTTGGCTGGGGGATCTGGGGGAATCTCTATACAGGAACAAGGAGGGAAGAAACAGCCTGAGGACTTGAGTGATCTGAGCATCTTTGCCAGATTTCTTGTTCAATATTTTGTACATAGGCTATGTACTATATCCTGGCTAGATGTGGCCTTGGAAATGTCCATATTCTAAGAGTTTCCCTCTAGAGACAAAATATTTCTAATCTCCCATTAACTTAATGTACCTGTTTTGCGCACTGATCTCTCCAGCCTTAAGACTGCCTTTCTACCCCCCCAACATGGTATCATTCAGACTCATTCAGGGAAACATGTCTTCCTATCACCAGCACCCTGGCTCCGGAAAGGTCCCCCTTTGGCAGAGAATAATACATTTGTTTTCCTTAAAGGTATTGGATGTTGAAGTTCAACTTAAATGGTATTTTTCTTATTGGCAAAATCTTCCTAGGGATCTTTGCACATTGAACATGTTCTAAAAGAGTCAAATAAACCCACATCTTTAATATGTTGGCAAAATCTGCATTAAAAGAAAATCTTTCAAACTTTGATTAGGTCAGCCCTGTTTGTTTTTGGGAACTGAAGACTTGGTACTCTTCAAGATCTTCCCTTTCCCTTTCCCAAAGCTAACCACTGCCTTCTCCCATGTCCAGCCCCAGCCAGTCGCCTGTCGCCCTTCTGGAGTCAGCTGGCGGTATCCAAGCCAAGACCCAGTGAAGGAGGCCAGAGGGAGACAGACAGGGAGAACAGCGGGAGCAGGCTTGCAAATGCATCTGTGGTCTCGGGTATTTCTGCCAGAACCAACAGGGCTGTTCCCCATCCGTTTCTTTTTTTTTTCCCTCTGCTTGACAACAGTCTGCTTAGAAGTGAATGTATCCAGACTGGTCTGTGGTTCTCTCTTTCCCCTGTTCAAAGGTTGTTTAGGAGGGGCTCAGTGAAGAGACACCCAGGACACAAACACAAGCTGTTCTTGCTTAGGACGCTGTCAGTGTGCCCCTGTGTGGCCTCCTTTGCAGGCACATTTGCAGAAGGACCTAGTCAGCCTCCAGGTAGTTTCTTCCCCGTACTTATTGAGCAACTGGCTGTGGTGGGTAAAATCGTGCCACACAGATATCCTGCCCAAGTTACAAGCAAAAGGAGGTTAAGGAACTTGCCCCAGGTTACAGAACTACCCGGTGGAAGTGCTGGATTTGAACTGCTGGATCTCATTTTCACCATTGCTGCCCCTTGTTGGGGTAGCTTGAACACTCAAAAAGGGTGAACCTGCAGTCAGCCACTTCATCCCCTGGTCTGGGTCACTCAGGGCAGTCACCCATGTCCTGTCCCTCTTCAGAATTGTCTCACTTTGGAGGAGCTTTCAGCAGCTCAGCACTTTCCTCCCTCTGAGAACCCCTATTTTGCAGACTGAGTCTCTAGACTTCCTGGTCCCTCACCTCCTCTTCCCCTTTTTCCTCCTCTGCGGGCACCAAAGGCACATGTCTTATCTGAAACCCTCCTCCCTCAACCTTGCAGAAAGTCCTTCCCTACCTTGGCTTCACCGAGGATGATTTCCTAGATCCTACGCAGGAATTCAATGCCCAGATAGTGAACTCTCATCTACCTGCTATCACATATCTTTTACTTGCTGTCCCTGAAAACTTGTCCCACTCCACATTCTTTCAGTAACTCCTTACTGGGAAGGCTTTCCTCCTGCAGTCCTGACTCCAATCCTGCTAACATGGTCAGCCCAAAACCCCGATGAACCAATCCTCTCTCCAGGGTCTATCTATCAGTAAACAACTATCAGCTCACCCCTTAGGTACAACCCTCCAGGACAGAGAGACTTTTATCACCCTATCTCCATACCAGTCACATAATAGGGCCCATGGTAGGCACAGAGGATGTGTTGACTGAACCCAGAGGTGAATGGCCTGACTTTGATACTAAGAAGACATTGACCACACCTGGAAGGGTTCTGACCGTGGGTTTTGACTAAGGGAGGATAAAACAGATGTCACAAAGAAGGTGATAGGCTTGGGGGGTGGGGAGGGGCAAAGGGGTGGGAGAAAAGACAGAGGAAACTCAAAAATTCCAGACTCACCAAGTATGTTTTCAAACTTCCCACCATAGGTTTTGTGCCCAGGTTCACCACTTGTCTGAAGAGTACCTTAGGGCCAGGCAGCATCTTTTGTCTAGGTAATCTTCTAGGTTTGAGTCATCTCTATTCTCTTTTATTTTCATTGAAACCCACCCTGTGTCTCCCAGCAGCTCCCAACCCCCACAACCATACTCTGCACCAAACCTGTCTAGGGCAAGTAAATATAGCCGGCACTTAGTGTATCTAAATTCACTTATTACTGGAAAAGCTATCGGCGTTGACGTAGAGGGACATCCATTTTAATTATGGAAAGGGACCTCCTTATCAATTATTTAGGACCCATAGAAAATAATACACTGCAAATAAGAGAGAAAAATTAGCTCTGCCTTCTACCTCAAAAATTTGACAGAGAGGTCATCACAATACATGTAGGTACACATGCTCACAAATGCAAAACACACAAACACTCGGGCCCATCCATCACTTTGATTCCACCCTCTCAGATTCTAGAAATGCTGCCTTTTGAAAAGGGGGTGGGGGGAAATCCAGCAGGAAATAAAATCTTGATTATATTTAAGGAAAGTCATCTACCAAGGAACAATCTCAGGTATTGGCTTCATGAATTTGAAAGAATATTTAGTTGAAGTAACTGATACTCATCCTGAACTCAAATCAGTCTACAGAGCTAGTCAAAACAAAGTGAAAGATTGAGATAATTACCCAAATCATTCAGGGTAAAAATACCTTCTGAAGCATCCTGATAATTGAGATAAAAAGGCTTCATTGGGCATTCATCCTGGGAGTTGCTTAGCTAAAAAGGACCCATGCGCTTTGCACACATAACAGCCATTTTGTCTTATAAATGTTTCAGATTCAGCCTCTCCATGTTGAGTTCTGAAAATTGTAGGGAAATGCACTAAGATTTTAAATCTTTTCAAAAAGGGAGCTGAAAACATGGTGAATTCCTCTCATTTTCACAGTGCAGAGTCTGGCATCAGAAGAAACCCAAGTAGAATAAGGAAGACCCTGGAAACCTGAAGTTTCCTCACTCAATGTCTTACAGAAAATTTAGAATTCTGCTCTCCTATGTGCTAAAAAACAAAAACTCTGAGCCATAGAAACTAGTAAGAGGTTTTGATAGATGGACTCCGGGTCACTTTCTTCCCCTCCTCACAACTTTTCTGTGTCTTAAACATTGTTATAACTTTTGCCTTACTTAGAGATAAATTTATTTGCAAAAAATCTTTAGTTTTTTGCAAATGATAACATGACCCACCAAATACTGAAAACCACTTTCCACTCCACATTTTTTCTCAGGTGACACCTGAGGCAATCTTTCCTTGGGGGGGTTGTTCTTTCAGACTTCTATCGTAAGTTCATACTAGGTACACCTGCATGAGTGATTTCTAGGTAGGATATAATATACATGTTATTTTACATCTAAGTTGTCTCAATACATCACAGACATCCTTTCATATCAAGCTCTATTAACTTCCCTCTTTCTTGTTGATGGCTACTTTTCATTCCAGACTAGAAATGATTTTCTGTTATGACCAGTTGATAGATGTATGGTCACTTCCAATGTTCCCCATAGAAGCTACTGCTGTGAAGAACATGTTAAGTACTTGTAGCTCTGAACACCTAAATTGGCATTCTTTTATTTAAAAAAACTGAAGTTCACATAACAGTTTAATGTGTACAGTTCAGTGGTGTCTTTTTCATTTGCAGTGTGCAACCACCACCTCTCTCTCTTTTAAAACATTTTCATCATCCCCCCCAAAATACCTAGTTCCTCCCTCCTCTTCCCCTTTGTGACCATTGATCTCTGTTCTGTCTTTATTAATTTACCTTTTCCTGACAGTTCATATAACTGGAATCATATAATATGTAACCTTCTGGTTTCTTTCACTTAGCATGCCTTTGTGGTTCACCCAAGTTCTTGTATATATCAGCACTTCATTCCTTTTTATGGTTGAGTAATATTCCATTGCATGTATATGCAATGATTTATCTATTCATCCATTAAATTTCCTTTTCAAGGGGATAGTCAAGAGCAGTATGGTGTTCCCGCCAACCTCACAGAGTGGCTCTGTTCTCAGACACTGGTTTTTTGTTTTTTTTTCCTAGAGTCAGCCTGAGCAATTTGATGCTTATCCTAGAACTTTTGTCCAAGAAATTTTGTTGGTTTCATTTTTTTTTAATCAAGGGTTGGATAAGAGAGTCATCATCCCTCTAGTGCCTCATGATATGGAGCTTCTCAAATTGGAGAAAATGTTGGGAAAGTAACAGACTTGGTCAGTTTTTATTACTTGTGCTAAGGAAGAATCAACTCATGGTACAAGGGATTCCCGCTGCTCCTAAGACCTGGGCCCTGGGGGTTGGAAAACCTGGCAACAATAATAACCCCATATACTTTGGCCAGGTCTGTGTGGGCTCAGTGGCAGAGAGTGTGTGAGCTCCTGCAATTAAACTATATATATATATCTATATCTATATCTATATATATATATATATACCTAAATGTATATATATATATTTAGGTGTTATATATATAGTTATATATGGTCCGTATTTCTTCCAAACACTGCAAATGAAAGCAAAATTCATCTTTCCTTTTCACTTCCTTGATTCCTTTGTTCGCCCTAAAGCTCTTTAAACAAACCCACTATGTGCCAAGCATGGAGGCTCTAAAGAAGTTAAGAAATGGCTCCTGCCCATGGGGCATGGTGGCACCTGCCTTTAATCGCAGCCTACGGAATGAGGCTGGGACTAGAAATTACTTGAGTCCATGGGTTTGAGACCCATCCGGGGCAACATAATGAGACCTAGTCCCAAAAAAAGAGCTGGGCATGGTGCCGCGAGCCTGTTATCCCAACTACCTGGGTAGCTGAGGCTGGGGACCACTTGAGTCCATGGTACCGCAGGCAACGTGAGCCTGCTGTTCTCTGGGCAAAATAGTGAGATCTAGTCTCAAAAAAAAAAAAAGAAGAAAGAAAGAAAAGAAAAAGAAAAGAAAAGAAAAGAAAAGAAAAGAAAATGGCTCCTACCCTTGTGAGCCCAGGTCATGTATGGAAGATGGACTCAGAAAGAATGCTGCCCCTTTGGGGCAAGGGGAACAGAGATTGGATGGTAATGCACCAACTCATTCAGAAGGAAGTGGAAGCCTATCTGGATACCCATTTGACTGATGTCATGAGTGAAAAAAAGCAGGTGAATATCGGGGTTGTTAGCTCCTCAATCAATACTTCCTGGCAAGAGTCAGTGCTATGGGGTTTTCACACACCAGAGTTCAAATTCTGCCCAGTTCACTAGTTGTAGAGCCCCAGGCACACACCCTACCCCTCTGAAAGCTCACCCCCTAACTCACAAACTGAGGATAGTGCAGTGGAGATTAAAATAGTTATGTGTAAGCACATGGTTCATAATAGTCACTCAGTAAATATAAGTCTCGGTTTCATGTTAACTAATTTTCCATAGCTTTTGCACAAAAGGAAGTTCAACTTCTCAAAGACCTGTTTCCAGGTAGAACTGAAGACCAATGGAGATTTTAGGAAATGTCAGGGGCCGGGGGACTCAGGCTGGCTGTGCTCCTCTGACTTTAGAGGAAAGTTGGTGTCTTTGAAGTTAGAATGAGCATTCCACATCCATGTCCACCTCTCCCTTTCTTCATGTGAACTCCTTCTATTCAGTTCCCAGCAACTCAGCATTAAAGGCAGAGCCTCTGGGCTCCAGCTTGTGCTCACAGGGACCCCAGCAGCTCCTGAGAACACCCCAAATCTGGCCTCCCCCACAGGCCACAGACACAGACGTCCTTTCCTGACAAATTGAGCCCGGAGCTGTTAAGATCTCTTCTGTTAGAACTTTTTAACGGTGTCATAAATCTTTTATTAACATTTGGTATTATACTAATTAAAACTGTTCTCTGTATGTATTATTAATTTCCCTAGCACTTCTTGCTGGGGTGACGTTTTTAGCCAGCTAAGCAGAATGTAGCACAGTAAATAAGAAGAAACTCATTTCCAGACAATTAGCCTTGCAGAAAAATAAGTTGGTTAATGGAAGGCATGATGATTACAAATTTTACCTAAATAAACAGGGTATCTTAATGGTAACTCTTCAAGCTAAGTAAACAGATTGGGGTGGTAATGTCCTAAGCAATACTTAAATGTAACTGTTTAATAAATTGGTAAATTACTCATTTCATCTTAGAACAAAATGGTAATACTGTAGTAATAACCTAGTATATATTCCGTAAATATGAAGCATTATCACTTTAGCTCTGTAGAAATCACCACAGTGATATGTCAGCATTGATCTAAAACTGCAGCATTTTATCTCAAGTTTATTACCCATTTTTGAGAATCGCTGAGATTTTCAGAGCATAATGGCAATAAAAGAAGAATTTAAAAAGCGCTTTAATGTGCATAAGTTAATCAGAGGTATCCTCGGGGGGAAAAGGAAATTTGGTAAAACATGAATTATAAGCATCATTTAAACTTACTTTGGACACTAGAGATAATAAATGGCACCATAATTTAGAAATAGCTTTTAACATCAATGACGGTAAGTACCACTTTACTGTTCATAAGAATTGCAGAGCAATGGTGCTGAGGCCAATTTTATTAGCCATTTTTTTCTTTATAAAAGCAATCCAGCCCTTTCCACAACTGAGGAGACAGGAACAAGAGTTACGTGCTAATATGCAAAATGCATTTAAGTTTTTTGAAATAGAGAATAATAAATTGTGCCAAAAGATAGAGTCTGGAGACAAATGAATGATCATTTAAAAAGAATAAGGCACTTTCAGAGTTTACATATTTGGGGGAAACTTGATAAAAAAAAAGGCCAACAAATTGTTCATACATTTTCCCATTTGCCAGAGCACGTGGGTATACTTTCAAATCCAAGAGATGAAACCATAAATCCCGGAGACTGGGAGATGCTGTAACAGAAATATATTTTTGTAAATTGTCGCCATCGACAAGTCATCTTTAACTGTAAGAAGGGCAGGTTCAACTCACTCTTCAGGGTGCCTGAGCAACTTTCCTGCGGGGGAGCTTCTGACTCTGACCTCTCCTTACCAAGCACAGCCGGTCAGGGTGGGGTTGCTGGCAGTCAGGCATTTCCAGCCAGGTCGCTCATGCTGTGGTTCCAACGGTCGCCAAGACAGGCAGAACCACCTACTAAGTGCCCCGTGCACTGAGCACGATGGGGCCTGGGAGAAGCTTGCCTGATGCACATATGGCCAGGTTGGCAAAATTTGGCTTAATGTGGGAGAAACAAATCAAAGACATCAGCCCAGATCCTGCCTTCCAGGATTAAGTAACTTCAGGTTCAAGGTCTTTTGTTGTTCACTTGATGGATTTGAAACAAACACAATAACCGTCTTGTTTGATCTTTAACTTTGAGATGTCATTGTGTAGCATTCATTTTTGAACAATGGCTTTTGACAGGACCTGCGCAAAAGACCTGGGTTCTTGACATCATCAGCAGCTCTTGCTGGAGGTGTCTGGGGATAAACCCTACTGGTGCAGCAGAGGAGAAGATGAAAGGATGAGGCTAGCTCCCAGCATTTACAAGCTTGCAGGTTTCTGTCCACTGTAATCCTGGATTATCTGTGCTCATCTTACCTCCATACAAGTCATCATTGTCTTATCACTAAACATCACTGACATTCCTTCCCCCAGAGAGAACCCAGAAAATACTGAGTTTGCCTGGCCTTCTCATGGGAGAAATCACATTTTGTGTGAGATGGACCCCTTCCATAACCGTGTCTGCCCCGTCTCTGCAGAGTGCCTCAACTTAGGTGGAAGACCACAACTTTCTAAATGGATTGAAATATCCTCATCTAGTAGATGGAAAATGATTGAATTCAGTCACCTATGTGGCTCTGCATACTTTAAAGTCACCGAGCCTTAGTTTCCTCATCTGTGAAATGGAGTTTCAAAACTGCTTTATGAGATTGCTCTATGAGGTTGAATGAGAAAATATGCAAGATGTCTCGAGTGGCTCCACACATGGCAGAAACACACAGGATTTATTCAATTTCTTTTACTCTGGAGTCAAAACATCTTGATTTTCACTGATAGCTAGTGTGATAAATTCTTTCATGTTCCCCAAGTCTAAGATTTCTCATCTTCAAAATGGGAGTCTATTAGGTAGGTTTGATCTAAAGGTTCAGCACAATTACTGGTATAGTGTTTAACCCACTGCCCACAGTAGATGTCCAAGAATGCTACTTATTGTTAGTCTTAGCTAATAAGCAGCTACAGAGCAGTTTTGGTGTGCTAAGCATCAGCAACCAAAGTAAACCCGAGACCCAAAGGCAGAAGAGTAGCCCATTACTTTCCCTGGGAATAAGCTAGATTTTTAATAGCCAGTGTTGAAAATATCTAGAAGATTCTTCATCTGGAAGGAATTGTACAGACTAAGGTAAATCATGGCTCTCAATTCTGTCCAACTACAGCTCCACCATTTATGATCTAACCCATGAGCAAGCCACTCACTTTTCTGTGTTTGCTTCCTTCTATGAGGTGAATAAGAGCAATATTTACCTTGTGAAAATTCATCTACCACTAATAATAAAAATAGTAAACGTATTATGGAGTTTATGGTGTGTCAGGCTCCTGGTAAAGTGCTTAATGGATTGTATCATTTAATCCTCAGACAGCCCTATGAAGAAGATTCATCTTTACAAAATACAGGCAAGGACAACAAGGCTCAGAGAGGCAAAGTGACTTGTTCAAGGCCACACAGCTGTTAAGTGGCAAGTTGGGATTTTACCCCAGGCTTGTTAAAAGCTCTTGGGCAGCATTTTCGTTTTGGAAGCAAACCACGGACAAGTGCTGTCTTCCTTCCCTGAGCTGAAAGGACTCAGGGCCCAACATAGAGCACTGAGCCACATGGCTGACTCAGCCTCCTGGTTTGCCTGGGTTTGTGGAGAGGGCAGTAGAAGATCCTCAAATCTCTTAGCTAAAGCATAAGACCCAGCATCTTCCCTCTACCGTCAGGGGAGCTCAAACAGAAAGAACAGGGGATGGTAATGGTAGTAGCAACAGCCATACAAATGCAACCGGAGATGTTCTGCTTGTGTCCTGGATTGTTTGCATGTGGCAGAATTCCTTCTGACACTCACAGGCAGATGCAGACTTCAACAGCAAGGAGGTTTGAGGGGCCTCAGTGGGTAAGAGCCCTTGAATAGAACTCTTGGGTTGAAATCGTGTCATCAGAGTGAACTTGGGGATACTATGTCAGCCTCAGTTTCCCGCTCAGTATAATGGGGCTTATAGTATAATTGTGCCTATTTGCGAAGGTGGTACTGAGAATTTTAGGAGATTGGAAATAGTCTTCGCAAAGGTAGCAGTTGGTGCCTAGGTCCTGCACTCAGGTTCACTCCGGGAAGGACAGGTCACCTTAGTGCCAAGGGAGCTCTGGGAACCGACCTGTTCAGAGCAGCCTTCCAATGTGCCACTTTGAAACTGCTGGCCTTAAAAACACGACGCCCTCTCAGGGCCTTCTCCCGGATAGCTTTCCTCTCCTCTCTCTACACCTATCCTCCTACAGCCCTAATACTTCCTAGGAACAAAAGTGTCCCAGCTGTGGCCGCCGAGACGGCAGATGCGAGTGCGCAGCTGCGCAGCATTCTGGGTACTCATTTGTACCCCCACAGAGCCCAACTCCACTTTCTCCAGCCCCCGGGAGCCGCGGGCCTCTGATCAAAACCCCTAAGCGGCCGACTTCCCAAGAGGGTGGGGTCGTTTCCTAGAGCACCAGGCTGTTCCACTGCAGGCCGTGTCTACGCTGCGCTAGCCTGAGGAAGCAGTGGATTTTTCCTGGACGGGGGATAAAGAAGCAGTGAGTGCCGTTGCCGTCCGAGGCCTTCGAGAATTTCAGCCTGCCCCTGATAAATCCATCGATCAATAGGGCCTGAAAGCAAAGCCAATGCATTCCAGTTAGCCGGCCAACGCGAGAGTCGCACGGGGTCTGGAGGCTTTTAAAGCCAATCTAAGACTCTTAATCCATTGGAAGATTTGGCTTCTTCCAAATCGGGGGCGTCTGGGTCAGCACAAATTTCTCTAACGATCTCGAGGCCGGCGGAGCTTTTCCAGGCTGCGATCTGTGGTCGGGTCTGGACGCAGCCCGACTGGGGCCCCGCAGTGACCGGGGCCGGCAGGCCGGCGCTGGGTCTACAGACCGGTGGAGGGACCAGGTGACCCTGGGCGGGCGTCCTGCGTTTTCTGCTCCCGAACTTCCTTATTTGTAGGAACGCAGAGCCGATCAGGGCATCAATGGAACGGCGGAAGGTGCAGACACCTCCCATCCAACACTCTCTTCCAACGTGTTTGTTCTCCCACCTCACCTCCTCGCCGCGAGAATCGCGACCGCAGCGCAGGGTTAAATAACTAGCTCGTTCATTGGCAGCTGGTCTGAGGACGACAAGGACGACTTTGTCGGATCGTTTCAACCCAAGTGGTCACGATCTCTATGCAAAATGTCTAATCAGATCAAGCCAGGCCGGCTCGGAGATGACTTCACCACGGTCTCCACCGTGACCGCAGGAGAACCGGCCGCAGTGGGGAACACTGCGCATCCCTGGCCTTTCTTCCAAAAGAGTAACACCCGGATGAAAGCGCTACCTTATTAGAAGGCGTTTAATTAGATTTCCTTCCCATTAGTATCTTTTTCAATGCGTTTACGCTCATAATAAATTGCTAATCAGCAGAACCACACCGTACAGCTTTCCCTGCAAGAGTCCTTCATGCCTGGTTTTACAGACGCGAAAGACCCGCAGAGAGTCAAAGGCTCTCGCTCAGGGCCGTACGGCAAGGGTGTGACCTAGCTGAGAGCAGAAGTCCCCGAGGCGGTGCGCGACGGCTTGAAAGGTCGCAGGAGTGGGGGGGGGGGGGGGGGGGGGGGGGGGGGGGGGGGGGGGGGGGGGGGGAAGGAGAAGGCGAGTAGCCGTTTGGCAACTCCACTGGACTCTTTCGCGCGTCTGAACCCAGAAAGTGCGCGACTGGGAATTACTGTTCCCACTTTCGCTGAGAGACCGTCACAACGGAGCGACTGCTTGGAAACGGGGGGCCTCGCCAGGAGCCGGCGGATTTCGCTGCAGGAAAACCGCTTACGGAGTTGAGACAGCTTCGCTATTATCCGGTACTGTGACAGGCCTCTGGAGTCGGGGCCTCGGCCGGCTAGCATTTTAACTGAGTGGAGGCTGCCGTTGGGTTTTTGGTGAAAGTTCCCGGGAACTTGAAGCGTCCTAGCAATTTAGGTCAGAGTGAGGGGTAGGGGAAAAGGGGGAGTAGAAAGCTAAATCCTAACTCGTCTAGCGGAACAGCTCGCCTGTTACTGCAGCCCAGGCCTCGACCTACGCGCCTTAGGGTGGTGGGTGTCTGACAAGCTCTGGTGGGGAAAGGCTTCCCGGCCCAGGCGAGCAGCAGAGACTCGAGATCTCTCCACTGAGCTGCAGGGCAGGGCCGGTCTTCCGGCTCCCGCAAGGATGGCAAACACACGCTAGCCGGGGCGCCCCTTAAAACACGGAACCGAAGTCCACCACCCAAGCCCGAGCAAGAAGGCCCTTCTGCTCCATTGAGATCCTGGGCCTAGTGACACGATAGTTCCTGATGCTCGCTAGGCGCCCCGTCCGCAATTTTGCCTCTCTAGGCAAAAGAAGTGCTCCATTCCTCCCGTTAACGCTGAATTGGGAGGGAGGGAGGAGGGAGGGAAGGGGGGAGAGAGAGAGAGAGAGAGAGAGAGGGAGAGGGAGAGAGAGGGGGAGGGAGGGAGGGAGAGAGAGGGAGAGAGGGAGAGAGAGAGAGGGAGGGAGGGAGGGAGGGAGGGAGAGAGAGAGAGAGAGAGAGAGAGAGAGAGAGAGAGAGAGAGAGAGGGTCCGCTTCCGCCAGGCGACCCAGAACTATTTTCTGTACTTCTCTAAGCCTTAGTGTTTTCAAAGTGCAAAGCGGGGAAGGGCATCCAAAACCTTGCACGGATGCTGTGCATATCACGGTAACAAACACTCCTTGAAAAACTCTCGGCACTGGCTGGCGCTGCAACTGCTAAAAGGGAACTAATCCCACGTGCGGCAAGGAGGAAGCTCACCCCAGAGCTTTGTCCAGGCACTCGTGGGGGTGGGGGGGGTCCTCCGTTAAATCCCCAACCTCTGCGGAGCCTCCTAGAAGAGCTTAGCGGAAACTACCTCTGGACTCCCGCGTCTGGCAGCCTCCGTGCGGATGTCTGTACCCAAGCCTCCCTGTGTGCTGATGATACCCCGAAATCAGCTCGAGAGGAGAGTCCGCGCGACCAGTCCTCCCCAAACGCGAGCCGCCTCTTGTTTCACTGTCCTGCATCTGTGCGTGGGCGCAACTTTAGACTCTGGAGGCTAAGAAAGGTCACGGAAAGGGCGGCGAGGCGTTGCGTCCAGCCTTAGCCCAGAATCCAGCCGCTTCTCTTCCTCAATCCCCTACCGGTGGGGTTGGGCGTTCATTTACCCGCCTGCCTAGGAGCTTTATTCGTTTAGGGAGGGGACCTTAGGTGGGGAGGGTGTGTGTGTGTGTGGGGGGGAACTATCATTGAAAAGAGATCTGAGAGGGGGCGCTCATGTGAGCCTCTCAGCCTACTTCAGATTCTCTCTCCCCCAAACATGCCCTTAAAGGCTTATGTCTGATCCCGACACACACGTCCCCAGACTCTCTTTCAGTCTTCCTGGTGGGGAGACTAGAAGCTGTGCCCCTAAATGGGGCATCATTGGCCCCCTGTCCTGCGCAGCTACAACGGAAAAGGCAACTTTGAGGCTTTGGGAATAGAAAATAGTTGGCCACGGAAGCCCCTGGTATCGCTGGGCACTGCTCCCACCTGCTGGGGGCGCCCACACTTGTTTGGGTGGAGGAAAGATGGTCAAGAGAGGCTCCATGCAAGCGGCCTCAGCCCGGAACGCAGAGAGATTTCTAAGGGCGCTCCACTGGGCGAGTTTGGTTGGGACAAAGTGTTCAGAGAGGCTAGATGGTGGGCCCCTGAAGGCCACAGCCAGACCAAGTCCCTGTCCTGATCCGACCTCGATGCCCACCCCAGCAAGACTTTCAGTCAAAGACCTTTGACACACCGGAATGCACCAGAGAGAAAGAAAAAGATCGGTGTATTTGCAAAGAGGCCCAAGAATCATGGGTCACCCTAGCAAAATGACAAAATAATAAAAAAAAAGTCCACTAAGCCTTATTATGAAGAAATAGAATAAATATAACAGAAATTGGAAAGTAATACCAGTTGCAGAGGGAGGGGTTTCTTGGCTAGCAAAGAGTCAGTGCTTCCTTTCTCCATCACAGCGGCATGTAATGGTCTTCTTACCGAAGGAAACAGAAGCATTTCAGGAAAACACCCACAGAAGAGGCCCGAAGCTTTAGAGTCCCATTGGCCCTTTTCTGGGGATGTCTATAAATCCTCAAATGCCCAGATTCACTTCGGTAGGGCTTGGAGTTCAAAGTGTGAGCTGTGTCCTAGACTCCCCTTCTTCAAACCCAGCCCTCACGGATAATCATACAGCATCACAGCCCGGGTGGAACGAAAGGGCACAAACGCCCTAGCCCGTAGTGTGGTGCCAAGCTCGGCCTAGCCCGTAGTGTGGTGCCAAGCTCGGCCTAGCCCGTAGTGTGGTGCCAAGGTCGGAGGAGGCACTGGGGTTAAGCAAGTGGGACTAATGTAGGAACTCTGGGACAGCCCCTAGCAGGTCAGCCCCCAGGAGCCACTGAGAGCCCAGCCAGTGGGAGCGGGGAAGGAGGGAGAAATAAAGGAAGTGGGGAGAGGGAGAGAGAAAGAGAGGAGGAGAGGAGAGGAAGAGGGGTGGAAGAGGAGAGGGAAAGAGAACCTAGAAATAGAGAACGTGAGAGCTGGAAATTGAGAGAGGAAGGGGGAAGAGGAAAAGACAGGGAGATACAAAGACAGGAAAACTAAACTCAACAGAACACCAACTATATAGTGAAAGAAAACTGTAAAAGTAAAAATGGAGCAACACAGTGATCAAAGAAAATAGAAGCACCAAGAGAAGAGAGAAAATAGCAGAGAAAGAAAAACCCTGGAGCCCATAAATAAGTTCTGAAGATCAAAAGGGAGAATGTTAAAAAGAAAAGTGTCAAGGAGCTTAAAGAAACATCGAGACGCTTCGAATGTGTAGTTCTTGGAAGGGTTTCTAGCTACGGATCCCGGATCCCAAAACTTCCAAATGCTGAGCTGAGATAAAACTGGATGAACCGGGTCACGCCGCTTTCACACCAGGCCTAGGGCTCTGGGCATCCCAAGGCACCCACCCCCTCCTGTCGAATGACGCCGCCTGGGCTGCAATGACATCACGTGACGTCACGCCCCACCTGCGATCCCAGGCCAACCCCCAAAGGACGCGGGCTTTGGGGGACCTGTGCGGTGCACTTGCTCCCCAGACGCGCCCGGGGGTCTGCCGCTCCGCCCGCGCACCGTCGCTGACACCCCACCAGAGCCAGGTCCGCAGGTCGGGTGCAAGGCCTCTTTGAGGCCTCGCTGGAGAAAGGAAGCACAGAGTGGGCTGCAGGTGTGCGTGTCGGGGGTGGAGGAGTGGCCACACGTAGCAAGAAGCCCAAGGTCGCCTTGCCTCCCACTCCGTAGGTAGGTTTGCCCTGTGACGGTCGAAGTAGCCTCCCGGACAGGACTTTTCGCTTCCAGATCGCCTCGGCACCGGGTCTCGACTTCTGGGCCTAGAGCGCCCTTCCCAGGACCACCCCACCCGCGGCGCCCCAGGCTGCGGGCAAGCAGCACGCACTGACCTGCACCGCGGATCCTCCGCGGGAACCCGGGCCGGGGTTCGAGTTGAGGCGAGTACCACGAAGCTTGGAGAAGTGAGCGCGCCCGGCGCAGCGCCGCTCGGCCTCCACCGGCGTAGGGGTGGGGCGCAGGGCAGGGGTTCACCGAGCATTATTGGAACGAAAACGAAATAAAAGCGGCGTTAAGTGAAATAGCTAACTTTTTTATTAAATAAAACGACTTAAATAAAAGGAACGGAAAAGGAGAGGAGTGTACCCAGCCTAAACTCAGGGTACCCCAGGCCCTGGCGCTTCCCCCCCAACCGCCTGGTCGACCGACCCTCCTCCAGCGGCCCCCGCGGGGAAGCAGGTGGCCGGATTCTAAAGAAAAAAGCCAAAACTTTTATTATTTACACGTTTGGGCAAAAGTACAAAGTATAATACAGGCGCCCGGCCCGGGGGGGTGCGGGCGAGGGGCGGAGAAACGTAAGGCGCTTTCTTTGTCAGGCCCGGGCCTGGGGCGGGACGGGGCGCGGGACGGGGGCTCGGATTGTGCAGCCGCGCGGAGCCCGGGCCCAGCCCCCATCCGCGGCCGGCGGGGATGCAGCCGCGCCCCGGGGCCCGCTCCAGTTTGGCGGCCCCTTCCCCTCTCGGCCTCGGTTCCCCCCAGCCCGGCTGGGGCCCGAGGCACCTAGCCAGGTGGGGGCGGCGATCCTTGGCGACAGTGCGCGCTGGCGGCTCACACCAGAGAGGTGACGGCAGGGACCTTGGAGCTATCCTCTTCCCAGGGCTGCAGATTCTGCAGAGCAAAGAGCGACGAGTTGTGCAGACAGAGCGGGTCGGGCTGGATGGAGTCGTTGAGGCTCTTTTGGAAGGCGTCGTGTTGCAGCTGCAGCATGAGCCGGCTGGCCTGCTGCCGCTCCGCCTCCCGCTCCTCCGCCGTCTGCCGCCTGCACCGGGGGAGGGAGAGGGACAGCACCGTCAGGCACACGGCACCGCGGGGCCGCCGGCGGGGCCCCAGCCCTCCCAGGAGCCGAGCGGCCAGCCGGGAACCTCGGGGCGGGATACCCGTCGGCCTCCCGGCCGCGCCGCACGCCCGAGGCCGGCGCTAGCAGGGAGTAGGTTGGGGTTGTTTATTTTTGTTGTGGCCGGGCGATCGCCGGGAGGGGACTCAGCCTGTCGCCCACCTGCACGCGGGGCATAGTGGCTTCGCCAACAAAAAAAAGATTTTTTTCTCCTTTGCCTAATAAGGACAGAGCGTATGTAACGGACTCGGCCCTGCCAGCAAGGTCGCTGGGGTTCGCGGTGTGCAGGCTGGCGCTCAAACCACCCTCACGTTGTCCCCGGACGCGACCATCTCATCTACTTCTTCTGGGCCCGGTCTCGAACCCAGCTTCCAGGGATCGCTTCGCCGTTTACGGGTTGGGTTGGATCGAAAGAAGCATCGGGTGAAAACAGGCTGGAGTAGGGATAGGGAGCTAGAGAGCGAACCCGAAACCGGCCCTGACGGTGGGAGATTGGAGAAAGCGAGTCGGAGCAAGAGCCGGCGGGCCAGTGGAAAAGGCCCGGGATAGGGTGGAGGTAGGGAGCGAGCTCAGGAGACAGAATGAAACACGGAGAGAGTTAGAGAGGCTCCAGAGAGCGACGGGGGTGG